>PVKA01011078.1:0-62145 GCA_004027165.1 Ctenomys sociabilis | reverse complement strand
CACACACACGGGACACACACACACACACACACACACACACACACACACACACACACACGGGCTCCCTGGAGGTTGCCACACCAGGACCCTCACTGTAGGAAACAAGCTGGGCCAGCAACATGCACAGGTTCTCCACCACCTCGGGGTCGTCCCTGTAGATCTGGTAGGTCTCCTGTAGCAGGCTGAGGCCACTGCCGCCCTCCTGCAGCACCACTACCCGGAAGGCCGCCAGCTCTGGGGGTGGGGACAGTGAGGGAGCTTCACAGATGGCCCCGGGCTGGTCCTCAGTCCAGTGTCACCAGATAGGGTGATGAGAGTTCAGAGTATGGGTATGGGGGGCCGAGGTCCAGCTGTCCCCACTCTGTGTGGGTGGTTAGGAAGTGGGGAATCTGTCACCCATTTCCCTGAAAGCACCCACCTCGGGCACACGCAGCAAAGGCCCTAAGGCCCCCCGGGGCACTCAGCTGGGGTGCTGGCTTCATGAGGCTTGTATGAGGCAAAGCCTTGGCCGCCCCCAGGGGAAACTGAGGCTCCTGAGGGGGAGGTGCCTTGAATGTCAGGTGGGTGGGCTCCACCCAGGCTGAATGTGCCCTCAGCTACCCAGGGCCAGCCCCAGCTTACCAGATGCCTTTGTGAGGCTGGCCAGGCCCCGGTAGGCATTGTTCACCAGCTGGGCCCTGCTCTGACCCAGTTGGATGCTTCGCAGCAGCACCACCACCACCTCTTCCAGCTCCTCCTCCCGGATGCAGCCTGGGGGCACAGCAACTGGTCACCCCCAGCCTGCTGAGGACTGCCTTCCACTCCCAAGCCCTGGCTGCTCACCCAGCAAGGACAGCAGCCAGAGTACTGCGCAGCCAGCCTCTGCCACATCCACATCCACAGGGTAGGTGTCTAAAACCTGGACAACCATAGCCGGTAGCTTCCTCAAGGGGTCTCTGTTCATGACGACGGCTGGATCCAGAACAGAGACACAGAGCTCGGGTGCATGCTGTACTCCTGTCTCCACCCTGACAGCAGAGCATACATCCACAGTCCAAGCCTGGGGTCAAGGGACAGAAAGCCAAGGGGCTGGGGTTTCCTGGCTCGCCAGGCCCACTGGAGAGGCAAGATGGTGCGGGTAGGAGGCAGCTCCCTGGTGCTGGATCAGAAGTCAGGCTAGGGCATCCAGCTGGCCAGCTGACCCCTGGGGCAGGGCTGCCCGTATCGCCATATCCCCATCCTGCCTGTTTCCCTTTGCTGTCCCACTCTGAGTGCTACGGCAGCAGGACCATGGAGGGAGGCCTCACCGTCCACCAGGAGGGCCCAGAGCAGGCTCAGGCCACCGAGGCAGACTTCGCGGTCCTGGCAGAAGCTGGTCAGGTGCTGGAGGATGAGCTCACACAGCCCGGCCTGCTGCAGCAGCTCAGAAGCCGACTCTGCAGGGGGCAAGGGTGAGCCTCCAGAAGCCTGCCTGGCCTGCTGTGGCTGCAGACATCATGGTCTCCACCAGCCCACATGCCTAGGCTCCTGTCCCAGGCCAAGCTCATGTCCATGTGGAACCAGAGATGGGGGGCTGCCATTTCCAGGGCCACTGCCCACCCCAGGGCAAGGCACGTCTAGCTGCTGTGGCTTCCTAGTTCGGGACCTGGCCCTCCCTGTGAGGCACTGTCCTTTTGCAGGGAGTGGGAGTGACCCAGCGTTGGGCTGGCTCGGCAGTCTCACTTGATGCCTCTTCCCAGATGGACTCCACAAAAGGCAACAAGTCACAGAGTAGGGTGGACAGTGCCCTGGGCCAGCCCTGCCCTGTCCCCACTGGCCGGCCAGGGGTCTGACTGGGGTCCAAGTAGGCTGGGAGGGGTATGCAGTATATTACTATTCCTGTTGAGCCTTTGGTGGCCTCCATCCAGGCCTGGCCCACCTAGGCCCCACATGGCAGGTCAGAGCCCAGCAGGGGTGAAGACGTGGGGACTGGAGTGGACGTCCGTGCATGGCCTGTACCCCCCCCATCTGGGAGCCATGGGCGGTGCTTGGGCCTTTGCAGCAGGGCTGCCCCGGCACAGCCTGCCCCATAGAGCGGCACCCACCATGGCCAGAGACCATGGTGAACAGGTTGTAAGCCTTGACGATGAGCCGCGTGGAGTCAGGGTGGCTCTGCATGACACTCAGCAGCGCAGAGCTGAAGCTGACGTCCCAGGACAGCTTGGCATCGACGTCCTGCACCAGTGCTGCTCGGGCCAGAGGAGAGCTGGGTTCAGCCCGGGGCTGAGTGCCCAATCACAGGTCCAGGCAGCATGTCCACCTGGCACTAGGAAACCCAGTCCACCTTGGCCCCAGCCATTGGGCGGCAGAAGGGCCCCAGCTACCCTGTGACACCACAGGCCCAAACTCGTGTCACAAGCCAGCAGCTAGGGCCAGTGAACCAAAGTAAGGACAACACAATTCAGGGTCAGGCTGCAGCTCTTTGGCATAGCCCTTACCTAGCATGCATGAGGACAAAGGTCCTAGCATTACAAAAAAGCAAAACATGGGGAGATGGCTCAGTGGGATAAGCGCTTCCCTGGCAAGCACAAGGGCCTGAGTTCAATCCCTGGTTATGCCAAAGGGAAAAAAAAAAAAAATCAAGTCGGTTAAGCGATCTTCAGAACCCAGAGCTATGGGCCTCTCCTTCACTGAGAGCTCAGTATCCCGTCCACTGTGTAGTGAGAGGCTCCACCTGGGACCGCAGCCCACCTTCCCCAAGCAAGCTGGGACGGCCGTGTCCTGCTCTGGCCGCAGGAGCCCACACCTCCAGGCTCACAGTGCACGGCCCCAGGCTGGTGCCAGGACACCTGGGGAGGTGCAGCTCGGGGCCCTGGGCCACACCCACCTTGGCCCAGCACACGCAGCAGCAGGGTGCAAGCACACAGCTGCAGCTCCAAGATGCTCTGGTGCTGCTCCATGGTGGCAACCACCACTGCTACCAGCTCAAATGGCCAGGGCAGCCCTGGAAGGCAGGGTGCAGAGGAGACACTTGTGGGGAGCCCAGACCCAGAGGCTGTAGGGGTGCAGGAATTGGGGGTGAACAGAAGGGCAGAGACCTGGGTGACCACCATGGCAGGCAGGCATTCACCACTAAGCTACACTGTCAACCCAAGAGTTGCCATATTTTCTAAGAAATAGGCTCTCCTGGATTGGGGAGATAGCTCAGTGGCATCAGCACCTGTCTGACAAGCGCCAGATCCTGTGTTCGATCCCTGTGCCAAAAAACTAGGCTCTCGCTGTGTGGCTTAAGTTTGTCTTGAATTCATGGATGCAAGAGGTCCTGCCTTGGCTTCCTGAGTGCTCGGAGCAGAGCTGCCAGCCCTATGCAAGGCTACGCCAGAAATGTGCTCCCAGCAGCCCCAGGAGCGAGGTCCTCTCAGAAGCTGCACTTCTCCAGTGAGAAAACAGGGCTGGCTACTGGGCATAGTGGTGCATGCCTGTGATCTCCGCACTCGGAGGCTCAGGCTGGAGGGTCGCCAGAAGTTCACTGCAGAGATTCCATTCATGAGGAGGGCAGAAAAGGCATTCACGGGGACTTGGGTGTGAGCTGGTGTATCCTTACAAGTGGGCTGTAACCTGGGCCCTGGGCCTCATCTTCCACAAGCACTCAGGCCCCATACGCATCTGCCAGTGTATCCAGCAGGGTGCGGAGGCCTACTGAGGGGACAGTGGGATAGAGGACATCTGTGGGACACACCACCACCACCACCTGCAGGTTGGGAGCAGGAGAACCCCATGCTGCCACTGTCCAAGCAGGTGGCACCAGGCCTCCCAGGCCCCTACCGAGCTGGTCTTCAGGCATGGATATGAGCTTCTTCATGGCTTTGAGTTGCACCTCAGGGTGGCTGGAGAAGGTCTGCATGACCTCTGCAGGGGACAGTAGGGCATGGGGGACTTGCTGAGGGCCAGCCCAGCAGGCTCTGCCCCATCCTGGGAGCCACGCCACCAGGCCCCCAAATGGCGCTTTTATCTCCAGATTACAAAGTGAGGCCAGGTGCCTTGTCCTAGCTTGCGCCCAAGTCTGGGATGCCGCCCTGAGCCCTGGTGCATGTGTGCTGCTGCCACCTAGGCAGGGCAGGTACGCAGGTCAAGCTGGGTGCAGGAGCAACAGCACGGGCTCATGCTTGGGACTAGGAGTGCACAGAGATGGAGGGTCACTGGCGGGCCTGCCTGGTCGCTATGCAGGGCACGGGAGAGGCTTCAGCAAGGAGCAGGCCCACTGAGAGGCACGGGACACTGGGCCCCGGCAGCTGCCAAAGCCACCTCTATCCCCACCATCACCTAGAATGCTGGCCATGTTGCCTTCCAACAGCACGGTGGTGACCTCCTCGGGTATCCCCAGTCCATGCAGGCTCAGTGCGATGCTCGGGGACCTGAGCGAGGCTCTCCCAAAGGTGATGCGGATCACGTCCCTAGCAGAGGGGCAGAGACAGTCATCCATGTCCTGTGCCTGGCAGCTGCTTCTGGCTGGGCCCGGCTCATCCTTCTGGGCACCAGCCTCCTGAGCCCAAGTCTGTCTGGGTGTGTCTCAGGACACCCAGGTACACAGCGCGGGCCCGCAGTTCCCCTGCAAGGGTGCCTGGCACTTGCCTGCAGGACTCCTCCATAAAAACAAAGATGATCAGATTTTTACAGCTGTATTGGTTCAAAGACCAATGCTTCTCTCAACTGATTTTAAATTAGGATTTAAACTTTTTCCTGAACTTGGGCCGCACCCCTGCCCCATCCAGGTGGAGCTGTGGCCGCTCCCACACAGGCGCTGGCTACCACACCATGCCACGTGGACAGCCAGTGGGCGTGCGGGAGCACCAGGATGGTGTCAAAACCCTGACTGCTAGGGTAGAAAGACACTGAAAGGTAATTGTTAGACCACAAACTGTTCCCCTGAGCTCACTTGATTGTTATCCGGTCCGAGGGGTTGATCTGCAGCATTGCAGGCAGGAGGAGTGAGAAGGTGTTGGCTAGGGGGACCTCCCGCTCCGCCATGGTGTCCAGCAAGGCCCGCAGGCCGCCTGGCTGCTGGTGCAGTGACTTCCGCAGGTACATGGCTTCCTTTCCCTGTGACGACAGAGGGCATGCTGTGTCTCTAACCAGGTGAAAGTTAGGTCTGGCCACAGGCAGGGAAGGTGTGGAACCAAGGGGACCAAAGGCTAGCCAGAGGCCACAAGAGCCTGGAGCTCCTCTGTGGAGAACAGCAGAGGTCAGAGGGGCAGGGGTAGCTTGCCCTGTCCTGTCTGGACCCAGCTCACAAGAAGGCCAAAGGGCTACTCAGCAGAAAGCCGCAGTGCCCAAGGTCACCAGTGCTGGACACTGGCGTGGGGGGCTCCTTGGCCTTTGTTCCCCTGGAGTCTTCTACAGGAAGAGAGGGCAGGGTGCTTCTCAGAGGTGCAGCCTGGGGTCTGGGAGGAGGAGGTGACATTTGTGCCACATGTGGAGGAGGTGCAGCCCTGCGCTCAGCCTGGCATCCCTACCTCTCCTTGGGTGGGCCTGCCCTGCTGCCTGCCTTCCTCTCTGCCCAGCATGTGTCCTGGAGCACAATGCCAGTAGGGACGAGATGGGAGCCACCTGCTGGGATGGCAGGACAGCGGGCCCCTCCAACCTGTGGGCTCAGACCCAGGCTCCAGGCCTTAGCCCCTGGCATCGAGACCAGCAAGGGTTCCTGGATTCAGGGTCCTGGGCCGCTGGCCAGGGCAGAGGTGTGTGCATGCTGGGGTGAGCGTGACCCTGCGGCCACCAGGCCCTCACCAGAGCCCAGCAGAGCTGAGCAAGGAACGTGAGTGGGAGGCTCACGTTCAGAAAGGAGCAGCTGGCCAGGTCGAGGATGATGCAGCCCAGGGACCAGATATCCGACTTCTGGCTGAAGGAGAAGTTGAGGGCTTCGGGGGCCATCCATGACTTCTTACAAGGGTCTGCCGGCACCAAAGGAGATTCACTCAGGGGCATGTACCCAGACCAAGCCATGCCGACCTGCCTCTGTTCCCCTCTTGTGACCCCTGCAAGCAGCCTGAGATGCAAGCTGGGGAGGGGCAGGCCTCCACCTGGACCTTGGCCGGGAGGGTGCCCAGCCTGCCCGGTGTGTGTGTCGGTGCCCAGGATGGCCCAACCTCATCTCAGCACCCCCCCTTCCAGATGCAGGCACCTGAGCAAGGTTCCAGCTACCCTCGGTAATAAACCTGAACCTCAGAGAGAACCAGCAGACCAGGGTCCTCAGGCCAGCCTGCCAGTCCTCCACAAGCCTCGGGAAGCTCTTCCCTCTCTACACCTCCATTTCCCAGCCAACAGCTGTTCCCCAAGGTTCTATGTCTTCTCTACCTCCAATCCATCCATCCATCCCCACCCACCCATTCATACATTACCTATCCGTCCAGCCTACCACCCACATGTCCTACGCATCAACCTAGCCGTCTTATAATCCACCCACCCACATACCCTGTCACCCATCAATCGTCCACCCATCCATTTACCCACTCTACCATGTGCCTATCCATATATTCATCAGTCCATCTGCCCATCTGTCCTACTGTGCACCTAGCTATACATACTATGATCCATTCGTCCATCTCTCTTGCCTTTTCCCCATCCACCTACCTACCATCCACAGGTCTATCCTACCATCCATCCATCCACCTACCCACCTAGCCTCTGTGTACCAAGGATGGAGTGCCACCAGCCACTGCTACTCAAGGACATTCTGCTCACCAGAATTCTGCTCATGGCTGTTCTGTCCACTTGGGACAGCTGTCACAGGCTTGAGGCCCAGCTCCCATTTCCCATGCCCACTCCCCACCACCTCCTCGGCTGTCTCAGGCCTCAGTACAACACTATGCATAGTCAGTGCCCCTCCCATGGACCCTCTTCTCCATTTCAGTCTCCCTTCTGGGGCATTCTTTCCCCTAGCAAGGGCAAACAGCTTTAGGAGCACCATAGCAGGTTTCCCATTCCACAGGGCTCCTCCTCTCAGTGCTGGACCCTGCACCCAGCCCCCACAGTGGCACTGTCACCCAGCTAAGGCCCAGGCATGGGGTCTCTCTGAGTGCCCAAGGCTACCCCTTGCAGCCCCTCTCCCAGTCCGGGGGCACTCTGGCCACCTTCCTCCGCGCGGACATTCCACTTGGCTCGGTGAGTCATCAGCGCATGGCAGCTGAGGTCCTGCAGCTTGCACTGGTTCTGGCTCACCAGGACAATGTTTGAGGGCTTGAGGTTCCTGCAACCCAGAGGTGGCACCTGTGGCTTCAGGGTGGCCTTGGGGACCCCTCTTGGGGACCACAATGCTCAGGCTTCCTCCTGATTCCACACCCCTCCCCTTTCCAAAAATGCCCCTTTTCAGCTCCCTTAGTAAACAGTTTCCTAGTCACATGTGGCAGCACAGGCCTGTAACTCCAGTGCTCAGGGAGGCTGAGGCAGAACTACAAGGCGCAGCTGGCTTTGCGTGCCCCTCAGGGAGGTGTTGGCCACGTGCCATGCTGGGACCACGAGTGCACTCTGTACGCTGGGCCTAGTGGGCTCTTTACCTTTAATTAAGATGCATGAGTTTGGAACTGGAACTGTTTCCCAGCCCTTCCCCACGCAACACACCCGGGCAGCAGCTCTGCCCTCCCATGTGCTCTCTGTCCAGCACTTCCACAGTCTGCAGCTGGGGGAGCCCTCTGGCTCACCTGTGCAGGATGTCCAGGTGGTGCAGGTACTCCAACGCATCCAGCACCTGGACCAGCATGGTCTGCAGCCACTGGGGAGAAGCACAATACCAGTGTGGGTGTGGGCAGGTGGCCCCTCACAGTGACTGGCAGGGCAGTGACCTGGTGGGAACACTGGGTGCCCACGGCCGCCTCTCTGTGGTCCACACTGCCCCACACTGTGGGAACTCAAGGTAGAGGCCCTGCTAGGAGCCACAGACTGAAGCCTTTCTGTCCTTCTAGTGAAAGAGCCCAGCTGAGGTCACTTGGGAAGTTCTCCACGCGACACCCTAGATGCACTTAGTGCCTGGGGTAGGGGTTGACAGCATGTCCCTGGGGTCCCTACACCCCATGCCACTACTTCCAGGCCATCCAGGAGTCAGGGAGGCTGGGTGCCATGGGTACCACACCAGCCAGAGTCGCTTGGGTCCTGGGATGTCTTGTCTCCCAGGACTGTACCCCACCAGCAGCAGATGCCCAGAGCTGCTTCTGAGGCTCCTACTGGAGCCTGCCTCACAGCCCCAGAGCAGTGCTCAGAGCAAAACAGATGGGAACTACGTGGGGCAGGGCCTTGACGAGGGGGAAGCGAAGTAATCCAGCTTCCAGAAGAAAGCAGGCGGAGCCCGGGGCCTCAGGCTGAAGAGGGCAGACACAATCCCCTGGACTTGGCCCCTCTAAGACCTTCGCCCACCACAAGATGCCATTAAGCAAGTGGCTCGGGCTGGCAAGATAGCTCAGTGGTCTAAAGCGCCTCTCAGGGACCGCGGTTCGAGCCCCAGCACCACATGCCATGCCAGCCCCTCCCCCAAGGGCGGGCTGAGCTGACTCCCCCACCCCCGCACAAAAAGAATCCCTGATGTGTAGCAAGACACTGTAATAAATGAAATTTTTAAAAAAGCAAGTGGCTCAACAGACACCCTGACTCAGGTCCAGAATACAAGAAGGACACCTGGAGGCTGGGCGCACGCCCGGGACCCCAGCCTTCTGGGAGGCTGAAGCAGGAAGATTTGAGAGTTCAAGCCCAGCCTCAGCAACTTAGTGACTTGGTGAGGCCCTATCTCAAAGCATTTTTTTTCCTGTATTTTTAGGGAAGGGTCTACAAAGTGCTGAGGGTCTCACTACCAGATCAGACTCCTAGTGATCCGCCTGTTTACAGCCTCCCAATGCTGGGATTACAGGCACGCGCCACCACACCCAGTCTTGATCACCATCTCATCAAGCCCTGGGGACGGGGCCAGCTCAGCAGGCCGGTGATGGACCCTCCCCCACCTTGCGCCTCCGTACGAGCACTTTAATCCACTGAGCTATGTGGTCGGCCCTCTCAAAACATTTTAAAAAAAATTGTAAAGGCCCAGAAATGTAGCTGAGTGTAAAGGCCCTGGGTTCAATCCCTAGTGCCTAAAAAATTTTTTAAAGGAACTAGGCATGGGGGGGGGGGGACACCTAAATGTTTACATGGCCAGGGGCTGGGGAGACAGCTTGGCAGTCTAAGTACCTGCCTGGCAAGCAAAAGGAACAGGGTTTGATCCCTGGTACCACATGCCATGCAGGCCAGTGAAACCAGGCATGGTGGCACATGCCTGTAATCCCAGCACTGGGGAACCCCAGACTGAAGGATCACTATGAGTCCAAGCTGCGAAGCAAGACCCTGTACCAAATAGAGACCCTGTACCAATAAAAGATTAAAAACAAATTTAAAATGTTTACATGGGCCAAACGCCCAGAAAGGCACAGAAGGAAGCCAAGTAGTGCCAATTAAAGCTGTAAGAAACCATCACAGCAGCCTCCGAGCAGCCACAAATGGACACGAGTGTAGGCACGGGGCAGGCAGGCCAGGGCAGTCCTGGGGGCCAGCAGGGCCATGCAGCGATGGTCCACACATGCATGGCTGTCACTGTGTGCCACACACACTTGGGGATGCAAGCCGGGCTGGGGGTGCCTGCCCTCCTGGCCCTCTTCGAGCGGGGACCACAGGTGCCACCTGAGAGTCGATGGCAGCCTTCTCCTTCCTCCTCGCCTCAATGACATCCTGGAAGCTCTCGGGGCTGTACTCCATCACCAGGCACAGGAACGTGGAGGAGACCTGCAGGCCACAGGCCCTTAGCTGGCAGCGCCCTTGGGGCACCGCCTGCTGCGGCATCTGCCCCCCACTGCCCCAGGCTCCACCAGCACATTCTGCTGCTGGGTTGGGGGTGGCTGTGCCTCCCCCACCTACTCTGACCCCCTCCTCTGCAGAGCCTCCCTGCCCAGGGCCACCCGCGACCCCTCTGCTGAAATGTCCTGTGAGCTTGGGAGGTGTGTGGGGCTGTACAGCTGATGGGCCGGGGGTGCCCTGCAGGGTGGGGGCCACTCCCAGCTCAGCAGTCTGCCAAAGCCTGAGGAAGTCGCCTCTGGTGAGAGCTCAGTGCCACGGAGGCCCGGCCCCAGGCACTGCTGTCCTGCTGGGCATCCCAGGCTCCAGCTGCCGCCTGGCCACAGCACAGGTGGACGAGTGGGGCCCCCGCCACCTTCCTCTAGGGTTCCACCCTCCGCACAGTGCAGCTGGGCTCACTAGAGCTGCACCGGAGCCCGCAGCAAGGCGCTCAGTCCCGGAAGGGCCCAGTCAGGGTGTCGGTCACTGCCACCTGGTGACTGCATGCCCTCCTGACCCACCTCGTTGTCCCACATCTGGAAGAGCTCCTCGTAGATGGAGATGTGGGGGTGCCGGAGCTGCAGCAGCGGCATGAGCTGTGGAGTGGGGCACAGTGCGGGGAGGTCGGGAGCATGCCCAGAATGGTGGGCAGCTGCAGGGGTGTCAGGCAGGCGCTGCGCATGCCCAGCTGTGCTGTTCTGTGCAAAGAGACCAGCTCAACCTCTCCCAGCCTGCCAGGGTCCCCTGGGATGGTGGTGAGCGCCTGCCTAGCATGAGGCCCAGTGTCAGGGCTGGGGTCCCATGTTCTGTGCAAAAAAAAAACCCTCAAGAAAAGAAAACCTTCCCAGTTCCACCAAAAAAAAAAAGAAAGAAAGAAAGAAAACAAGCAAGCCAAGGAGCTCTACTTGGTCAGGCACAGAGCACACAGAGGTACTCCCAGCTCCTTGGGAGGCTGAGGCAGAAGGATTGCAAATTTGATGCCAGACTGGGGAGCTTAGCAAGATTCTGTCTCAAAAAAAAAAAAAAAAAATTATAAAAGATTGAGTAGAGCCAGGCGTGGTGGCGCATGCCTGTAATCCCTGCACTCGGGAGGCTGAGGCAGGAGGATTATTGCGAGTTCGAGACCAGCCTGAGCTGTAAAGTGAGCTTAAGGCCGGCCTGAACTGCATAGTGAGACCCTGTCTCAAAAAGACAAGAAAAGATTGAGTGAAGCTGGTGAGATCGCTTGGTTGACTGAGCACCTGCTTAGGCAAGCACAGGGACCAAGACTTGCTCCCCAGCACCACAGCCTGCCTGGCCCCGCCCCAGGGCGTGCCGACGGAGCCACCAAGCCTGGGCACAGTGATGCGAGCCTGTGATCCCAGCGCTGGGGAGGCTGAAAACACTATGGATCACTATGAGTCCAAGCTTCTTAGTGAGACCCTGTTCCAAATATATAAATAAAAAATTCAAAAAGATTGAGTGTATGGGCTGGGAGGTAGCTCAGGGGCTCACCCACCTGCCTGGCAAGTGCAAGGTCCTGAGTTTGATCCCAGATACAAAAAAAAAAAAAAAGATTGAATGGAACTCAGGACAAGGGCTCAAGCCTGAGTACCTCACACACACACAAAAGAAAAGCACCTTGGAACCTGTCTGTCAAACTGATAATTGCCGCAAGGCCTGGTAGCACAAGTCTGTAACCCTGGCACTTGGGGGGCTAACGTGGGAAGATCCCTGAGCATCTGAGGCCAGCCTGGGCTAAAGAGAGGTCTTGTCTCAAAAACAAAAATGACAACACAGATTGATAGCTGCATTATTACAAATAAGGATGCAGCCAGCAGCCAGACCTGGGTGGCGGGGCCACGGGGCTGTCAGCATTTCCTCTTTTCTTGTCCTCAGAGCCTCACTACACAGCCCAGACCTGTACTGATCCTCCTGATTTCTGCCTCCCTCGTGCGGGGATTACAGGCGGGCACCACCAGGCCCGGACTCCATTGCTGGCTCAGTGTGCCAAAAGGGTGGGGCCAGGGTGGCATTCAGAGCCAGGGACCGAAACTGTCCCCTGCGCTTACCTCAAGCGCTCAGTCCTCTAAGCTCTACCTCTGGCCCTCATTTTCTTCTTTTCTCATCTGTATTTTCCAAAGTTTTTATAATAACTACTTTTTTGTAATTGAAAAAAAAACCTCTCCTCTCTTGCATGCTCTCTCTCTCCCTCCCTCTCTCCTGTGTCTCATTCGCTCTGTCTCTTCGCTCCCTCCCCCCACACCCAGCCTTAAACAGAAAACCATTTCAGGGATAGTTGTTGGAGGGCGAGCTCACACGCCCAGACAGCAGCTCCCCTGAGCACCTGGGTCTGCAGGGCAGGGGCTTCCTGAGACAGGGGAGGCCTTGGTCTGACACCCTACCCAGGACCCTTCCACCCAGCCCCCCGGAGAAGGCACGGAGCAGAGGTCCTGCGTGCCGCACCCTTCCTCTAGAGGAAGCTACTTGGTCATTACCTCGTCCAGGGCCTGGCTGGCATGATGATGGTCGATGCACTGCACCTGCAGGGGCACAGGAACACCAGATCGGTGAAGGTGCAGCGAGCCCCTGCCACTCTGCCACTGCCATCAGCGCCCCCAGCGTCACCACCGTCACCATCACCACCAGCACCACCACCAACCACAGATGGAGACCGCTGTGAAGTGGCTCTGATCAGGATTTAAAATGAACCAGCTGGCTTCCGGGTCTCCTTGTGGGTCTGTCCAGGGCCCAGGCCCCTGCGGGTCCTGACCGAGCCCATGGTGGCTGATGAAGCTGAGACGCCTCGAGGTACGAGACCGGGCCGCAGCTGAGGGTGCTGGCTCCAACCTCAGCGGGATAAAGACTGTGGCTGCAGGCACCTCGCTCCTGGGTGAGGGCCTTCCTGGAGACAGCACAGCTCTCCTAAATTACTTGGAGAAGACAGTGTCTTACTTTGAGCTGCCCCCTCCTTTGTTTGCTAACCAAAAAATAGGGGCCATCCAGAGAAGATCTTGGTCTTAGCCTCCAGAAAATCTCAAATTGTTACTGGGTTTTGATTCCCCCGGAGCCCTAAACTCATGCCATTTGACTCACTGATTTAAGCTCTACACTTGTTTGGGACACTGCAGCCCCATTAGTCTGCAGTCCGCAATAACTAAGGAATATTATTAATGCATTAAGTACCACCATCACCATCACCAGCGTGGAATCAGGGTGCTCATGGAAGAAAACTTTTTTTTTTTTTGTCTTTTTGAGACAGGGTCTTGTTATGCGGCTCAGACTGGACTTGAACTCACTTTGTAGACCAAGCTGGCTTCAAACTCACAGCAATCCTCCTGCCTCAGCCTCCTGAGTACTGGGATCACAGGTGTGTACCACTACACCCAGCATAAGGAAACCGTTAGGACATTTATCAGAGTTGTTTATATTGGGGGGGGGAGGGTTAGGGGGAGGGACAGGCAGGGCCAGCCTCAGCACAGGTGCAGGACAGAAGGCCACACAGCCATGAGATAAGAAGAGGAGCTCTGGTAATGGATGACACAGAGCCTTGTTCACCATCAGGTGGGGGAGGGCGCTACTGATTTAACAAAGCAGGGAAGAGAAGCTCCGAAAGCCAGGAGCTCCTGCCTCCAAGGCTCCTCAGATCTTTTTTCTTTTTTTTTAAATTTTTAGAAACAAAGCTTTTTCAAAAGATCCTTCTCTGGGGCCAGTGAGATGGCTCAGCAGACTAAGTGCCTGTCTAGGCAAGTGCAGAGACCAGGACTCCATCCCCAGGCAGGCTGAGCCTGGCCTCTGAGCCAGGGCGTGGTGGCACACGTCTGAATCCCAGCACTGGGAAAGCTGAAAACAGGGGGCTCACTGCGAGTCCAGCTGCAGTGAGACCCTGACCAAATAACCCAAAAGGCCCTCAACTGTGAGGCGGTGACCCACCTGGCTAGAGCAACAAAGCGGCTGGCGGCCGGTGCTGACCCCCAGCCAGCAGCGAAAGAGGGAGTGGACGTGCGTCCGGGCTGGCTGCTGAGTGCCGCAGACATGAGGCTTGTGAGTCTGGCAGTACAGCGGCTGCCGGTGTTGCCCATCCGCCTGCAAGGCCAGCCCTGGATGCCACTCTGTCCCCAGTACCGCCCCAGTAGCTCCTCTCCTCCAGACACTGCCCTGGGGACACAAGGGGTGTGCCCCTACAGGCTGCACTCCACCAGCACTCCACCATCCTGGGCTGGCCCGGTCCTGCCCTTATCCCTGTGGGACCATGGCTTGTCCCACCCTCTCTGGCTCCCTTTTGGGAAAACAGATGACTGTTCGGGAAACAGGCGCACCAAGTCCCCCAGAATTCAAATCCTCTCAGAAACCAAGGAACCCTCGCAATACAGCACCCCAAGCTTCACAGCCTGTTTTGTGCTTGCCAGTGATGATGGGACAGTGACAGAGCAGATGACAGGAGCTGCAGCAGGTGTGGCAAAGTAGTGTTCCTTTTGCAGCATATGTAGGGGGGCAAGGCACGTGGGCTAGCAAGCCTCTGCCACCCCTGAATCTGCCTAGCCAGGTCTGCCTAGCCAGGTCGGCCTCTCACCCATTGGAAAGCCTTTCACTAATCTAGGCAAGAAGGGTTAGCAAGAGCACTCCCCGAGGGCCCTCCTGTCACCTGGGTCGCCCAGCTCAGCTCTGACCTGTTTGATCACGTGCTTGACTTTGGTTTTCGTTTCCTCCACCACCACGTTCACCCCAAGAGCACCAGGACTCAGCTCCTGCAAGATCTACCAGGAAGGGCTGTCAGCAAACCTACACATGGACCAGCACGCACCAGACTCCTGGTGCCCACCCCACCATGGGCCTGGGTCTGCACTGCGGGACACAGCACTGCACTGTATGCTGTCTTATCTCTCTGAGGCCAAGTCTTTCTTTTTTCTTTTTTATGTATTTGGTACAGAGTCGCACTATGCAGCTGGGAGATTCTCCTGTTTTCAGCCTCCCCAGTGCTAGGATTATAGGCGTGTGCCCCCAGCCTGATCTAGGTGTCCCGCTCAGCACACACAGGGGCAGCTGGCGCGGCATGTGGATCTGAGGCCAGTTCTGAGGCTCCTTTTACACTCCACACTCCTTCCCAGCCTGCAAGGGCACAGGCAGGTGTGAGAGCACCCACCCGTATCCATTCTCCACACCCTGCCTTACCCACTTACCCACCCCAGACTGAGAATCCAGACAGAAGGCGCATCATGGTCAGAGCACCCACACAGTCAGCAGGACTGTTACCTTCACTTGTACACTGGAGGAAACTAAGGCACAGGGAGCAGAACTAGCCGTGGCACTAGTAAGCAGAACTGCCTATCGGATCAAAACTCCAAGTTCTGCAGAGTCAGCCCAGGGAGAGATGAATAGCTACCATACCACACACAGCTCTGTAGAGTTCAGGGGACTGTGGGCTGGAGGGGACGATGGGACGGCTAATGCTGAGAATTACAGAATTACGGGAAAGGTGAGAGGCTGCCCAGGGGAGGGGTGAGCAGAACCCTGCGTCAGGGAACTCTTGGAGTCCCCTGATCCTGCTAGGCAGCTCTAGGCAGCCTGATCTCTATCAGGGAATAAAGTCAGGAGCGGCACCAGCCCTTGGGCCTGGGGCGAAGCCACACAGGAAGGCCCTGCACCCTTAGGTGCAGTAAATGATTAATGCGACTTTTTCTCTAAAAAATTACAAACAGCTCTGGCCACCAGAAACACATTTGAGTTACCACTGGCTACTTCAGAAGCTCTTCCTTATAAACAAAACCCTTCCAAAGGGAAGGAACTTGGAACCCACAAATTGTTCCCAAATTAGTGAAATTCTTATGAATAGTTGTTAGGGACCGGCTTAGTAGAGTAAGCGCTTGCCTGGCAAGCGCAAGGGCTTGAGTGCGATCGCGAGTATGAACCAGCCTGGGAACCTCAGCGAGACCCTGTCTCAAGTAAAACGTTGAGAGTCCCTGGGTGCAAAGATGCTCCACCGGAAACACAGCGCATCCAGAGCGCTCTCCCTTCTGCCTGGTGAGCTGGGGTTTCCGGGACCGTGCTCCAGTCTCAGGCTGCCTGGCACCAGGGCAGGTCCCTGGTGGAAGCAGAGAGCTACCCTTGCCCTCGGAATTCATTTCAGGGCAACACTGAGCCCGGAGCCGCCGGCGGAGGCGGGGGTCCCGCGCCACGGGAGCCGTTACCGCCCACGCGAGGGACACTGGGCACCTGGTACTTTTCCATGGTGTTCTGGGGGGCAACGCCCTGCCTCACAGCTGGCAGGCTGGCCATTGCGAGTCCACGCTCAGCAGGGACGCCAGGGGCAACCCTGCACCTGGGCGTCGCCACCCGACCGCAGAAACTCGAAGTCGCAGGCAAGGGACCTTCAGCACTCAGCTTCTGAGCAGCCGCGGGCGGGGCGGGGCCTCAAACGCCGCGGCGGGCCCACTGTGAGCCGGCCCTCCCGCGCGCCTGAAGCGCGGGACTCAGCGCGCACGCCCGACGGCTGGGGGCGGAGCTTAGTGGCTGGGGCAGGGCCCAGAGGAGGCTAGGCGAGACCGCGGGAGGTGGGCGGGGCCTACAGATAGGAGGCGGGGCTCCAGGTGCGAGACCCGGAAGCTAGGGGATGGGATGGGGGCGGGTCCTGCAGCGCGTGGGGCGGGGCGGGCCCGGCGCGGTGGCGGCGCGGCCCCTTTAAGGCTTGGCCTACGTGGCAGCCTGTAGAGCCGCCGCCGCGCAGCGAGGACTGCTGGGCACTTCCTGCGGAGGCCGCAGCGGGCGAACGCTACCCTGAGCCAGGCCCAACCACCGCCACCATGGGCCAGAACGACCTGATGGGCACGGCCGAGGACGTCGCCGACCAGGTGGGTCTGGCACCCCGCCCCGCGTGGCCCGGCCCGGTCTGGCCGACTCAGCCCGACTCGACTCGGCTCAGCCGCCTCGCCCCTCCTCCGCTGTCGGGGTCCGCGGAAGGCTGGGGCGGGGGAGGCCGGGGAAGGGAAAGGGCGGTGGGGCCCGCGGGGCCGTGGAGCTGGGGGGCGGTGCTGGGGTCCCCGAGGGCGCCGGAAAGCTCGAGATCGTGGGGCTGACCAGGGGTCCGTCGTGGGCTGGAGGCCGAGGGACGGCAGCGGGGCGCTCCGGGGACCCCGAGGGAGCGCGGCGGGGACAGGCGGGCCCCCGCGACGGCCCCGGGAGCCCTCTGCCCCTGAACTGTGCTCCTGAGCCGCAGCGACCCCTCAGTCCCCTCGCGGGGTTCCCGGGCGGCCGCGGGGCCCGAGGTCCTCCTGGGGGAACGGGGCGTCCTGCCCTCCCGCCGCGCCCTCGCCCGTGGAGTCTGACCAGGTCACTGATGGCCGGCGAATGGGGTGTTTGCCAGTGACCCCTTCCTTAGTGCCCAGATGGCATCAGAGCCAGGGAAGGCCCGGGATGGCGGTACTTCGCTAGGACCCTGGAAAAGTGAAGCACAGCTTCTGTCTCAGGTTAAGCTCGGACAGAAGAACCGGGTGGGGTATTTAATGTATGCTTTTACTTCTGAAAGTGTCCCGTTAGGTCTGCAAATTAACCTTCATTAGCCCTGCGGGCAGGGCTGTGCCTGCCCCCTCGCCAGCCTTTCCTCCCTTCCATTCTGCCTCAGCTTCGCCTGTGTGTGGCTGGGCCCCTGGTACAGGTAGTGATGGTTCTTTTTTTTTTTTTAAATGGGGGTGTACTGACTAAGCCGACTCTGAACTGGACCTTTTTTGAATTTGTGTGTGTGTGTAGCATATTCGGATCGGTTAGTGCTCCACCATTCAGGCCCCTTGCCCTTTTGGTAGGTGACATCTTTCTCATGTGTTCTCATCTTTGGCTCCTTCCTCACCACCTTCCTGTGAACTGGAAGTTTAGAATTGGAGGAAAGAAAGGGTATGAACCTGAAATAATATTTCATAAAGTAATTGTTTTGTGTTTAAAGACACAAATTAAAAACATTATTCCTCCTAAGAACAGTTCCTATGGAAAGCTCTTAAGAAGGCCTTTTTCATTGACGTGAGTTTTGGTGACCATTTGTGGTTCCCCAAGTAGCAACTCTGTCAAGCAGATGGCTCTGCTTCCAGGGCAGCAAGGCCCGAGCACACTTGCTCTGCAACCTCCAAGGTCCTCAGTTTTGCAAGATGATTTCATAACCCAACCCAGATAGATGCCTCCCATCGAGCTGCTGCCAACTGTCAAATGAATGACTTTCTACTGAAGAATAAGTTCAGAATCTGTTTATGTTATGCTGGTTTCAGGAGAATCTTAGGTCTCCAATCCTTAAGCTAGTACTCTATGCAGCAGCTCCAAGGCCTGGATTGCAGGGGGTGAGACCTTAGAAACACCGCCCGGGCACCCTGGCAGAGCTTCTTCCCGCAGTGCTGGGAGGTGTGACCGCTGCTCTTCAGAGTCAGATCAGGACCCTCTGACTTCCCGTGAGAAAAGTCTGACCCAGGGGGGCGTGCTTTGGCCTTGTCATTCACCGTGGAGGTCTGAAACAGAGCCACCTACTGGAAGAGCTAAGTGAAAAGCGGGCTGCCATCCACATGGGGCTGTTGGGGGCTGTCACGCTGTGGGGTCACCATCAGGTAAAGGGATGTCCACTCAGTGTAATGGTTTTCAGAAAACAGAAGCGAAAGGGAAGTGGCAGCTTTGCCCAGAGTCTGGGCTGCTGAAGCTGAGACCTAGAGAGCTTTGTCTCTGCCCAGGTGACAGGAACATCGACCATTAGCAGCAGGCCTCACTGGGCCCTCCCCTGGTCCTCCTGACGCCCAGAGCCTAGAGCGGTTGCTGGGGCCTACCCTCTCCTGGTCTGGTACTGGGCAGGTCCTCCCTACCACCGGCCCATGGAGAAGTGTGCTGCCTGGTGTCCACCAGCAAGCTCTTCCGAGCTGCATCTCCAACCCTGGCAGTAGGCTCCTGCCCTTGGCAGCAAAGGACAGTGTCCTCTTGATACCTGGAAGCCAGCTCTGGAGAAAGCGATGAGGCTGTTGTGCGCCGAGCTGGGCATTCCCAGGCCACTAGGGGCCAGGTTGGAAGGGGTTAGCAACTTAGGAGCTGGGCCCTCCACTCACTGCCTCCTGGACAGAGTGTGGAGGAGCATATCTGACCATGCACACCCATGGCCAGGGACATAGGCATCTGATGGGTTCTGTCTGATGGCTGTCTCCAGAGTGACAGGAAAGCCTCCGGTGCCTTCACCTGTCCTGGAACGCAGAGCTGGGAGGTAGAGCTGGCCTGGGCATTTGCTGAAGCAAGGCCGCATCATACTGTGATTAGCACCGTGTGCCTGGCACTCTGGTGCAGGCAGATCCTGGTGATGGCGGTGGGCTTCCAGAGCAGCTCCCTCTCATGTCTGCTCTGTCCTTCCTTTCAGGGGACTTCCTGCCCTGTGCCATGTACAGGTGGGGACCTGGGTCTCTCTGCTTACCGGTCTTTTTGTTTTGGTTTAATTTTTTTTTTAATGTATTTGGTACAGGGTCTCATTGCACAGATTGGATTTCCTCCCATGTCCTGGGATTTCAGGCAGGTGCCACCACACCCAGTCTCAGTCTCCCATCTCAGCACACCTCGGGGGCAGGGCCTGCATGGCATGCTGGGGATCGAACCTTGGCCTCTGTGCTCTGCCTAAGCAGGCACTTTAGTCCACTGAGCTGTCTGGCCAGCCCTTGGTTTGGATTTTTGAGACAAGGTCTTGCTGTGTAGCCCAGGCTGGCCTCAGACTTGAACTATGTCCAGGGATTACAGGAGTACACTACCATCCCCAGCCTCGTGCTTGTTGGTCTTAAAAGGATCCTTAAAAAGTGGTGCACACCGTTCTGAGGAGTGGGGCTGGGCCACAGGGGAGACTGGTTATTAGCTCCCCCAGAAGATGGCAGAAGAGAAGACCTGGATCACTACCCAGGGGCCTGGGTCGCTTGTCACCAGGGCCTGTGTTGAGCAAGCCGGGTGGGTGGTCGGCATCATAGGACTCTTGACATGGGCAGAGTGGAAGCCTTCAGGGTGCCACTGGGAGGGACACTTGCTGGGATCCCCAAGTTGTGGCTGACTCCTCTTCCAGCCCCAGCTCTGCCTGGTGCAGGCATAGTCACAGTCTTATTTCCTGGGGTGTGTGGGCCTGTGGGCCCCAGAAAGGGGCCGCCCCGGCTTAGCGGCAGTTAGGCCTGACCTGCCCTTGCAGAGCCTCACTATCTCTGGAGCGCCTAGAGAAGGCCGGGGCTTCTGCACAGGTTGAGCTGCTATGGTAGCTGCTGTGCCCTTGTGTCCTGTCTGAGGTCAGGTCAGGGACAGCCCCCGCCAACCTTCTGTGACACACCCTCACTGGGCTGGGGTGGTGAGGCTCAGGAGAAGGCTATCTCCTCCCCACAAACTGCCTGTGCCCACTGCTTCTGCTTGCCTGTGCTGCCCCTGGAACAAGGGCTGGGGCCACAGGCTTTATGTGCTCAGTGTTCAGGACCAGCCTGGGATGTCGCCTTGCACCTGAGGGCACGCATGAGACATGCCTAGCCCAGGGCTCACCATTGCGGCTCTGTACTTCTCCCCAGCCAATCTGCCCAGCTGGCCTGCCCCTGTGCCTCTTTAATCCTCTTGAGCCAGACATCCAATTAAGAGCAGCCGACTCATCAGGAAGCTTTTAACCATGGCTTCAGTCTCAAAGGCTGGGTTCCTGGCAAATGAGCTGCTTGGTGCCGGTTGTGGGCCCAGGGAGGGTCCGACCGCAGCCTGGGGCCGAGGGTGCTCACCTGCAGGCACAGCCCGTGTAATCATGCTGCCTGCTGCTGTCAGGAGAAACAAGCCCGGACACCCCTGGCGTCTGTCCCCTGCCTTGGGGGTCCACACCCTGGGCGGTCCTGAATCTGCCCAGCCACGAGGAGTGGCACCTTCCTGGCACCTGCTCTTCCCTGGGGTAGAGGTCTGGGTCTTCCCTGGAGCGGGGCTGCTCAGGAGGACCTGGCAACGTCAGTTGTCCATATCATGATGGCACCCGCTGTCCCTGGACCTCCTGCTGGGTCACTGTGTGTACGCTCGCCTGTGGGGCCCTAAATTCAGCCAGGCACACCTGGGCCTTGCCTGTTTTCCTTTCGTCCTCACTTCTTCCCTCCCTCTCTTCCTTGAAGGCAGAGTTCAGTATGTTGCCCAAGCTGTTCTGAATTTGTGGGATCAAGGCATTCCTCCTGCCTCAGCCTACCAAGAGCTGAGATGACAGGTGTGTGCCACCATGTAGGCCTGCTTGTAGGGTTTTTTTAGGTTGGTACCAGAAATCAAACTCAGGATGTTTTTGTCTTTTGGTACTGGGAATCAAACTTTGGGCCCTGTGCTTACCAGGCAGGCGCTGTGCTGCTGAGCTGTGTGCCTGGCTGCTTACAGGTCCTTCGACTGCAGGCTGTGGCAAACGTGACCACTGTTTGAGCTGTTGCACTTCGTGCCGGACAGTGTCCTCTCACCCCCGGTCACTGGCAGGACAGTCAGGACAGTGCTCCTCCTGCACCTGCCTGTTCTGTCCTGCGGCTGCTGGACTGTTGTCTGTCCCTGACTTCTGAGTAAGTGTGCAGACCAGTGATGCAGGCTCGGGCCTGGTCAGTGTGGCAGCAGTGGCCCGGGAGCCCGCTGCAGTGCAGTCACACCAGCGGCCGCAGGCCAAGGAAGCCTCTGCTGCACGCCTTCTGTTATTACGGCACGGCCACCGCCTAGGAGGGCCGCGTGACCCTCTCACTTGGCTGCCTTTGGACGGCAGACTCTGCCCTTTAGACTCTCCTGACGTGTCACTCCTGGCAGCGGGTCCCTGATCTTTCTCCCAAGGGCTGCCGTGTTATCATTGGATTTCTTTCTCCCTGTAGTTGGGCTCTGAAGGGCGTAAGGGAGAAGTACGTGGCGTGCCCCTGCATGACACCTGCACCTGGCTCCCTGGGCACACTGGCACCCTGAGCCCATCACAGATGATCCAACACAGCGACAGAAGGAAGCCAGGAGGGTACTTTCCCTCTCACATCATTCAGGGACTTTACACACTTGCAATTCATTCACATTCAGTTACATTCTCTGGCTCCCTGGGACAGCGAAGGATAGCTGCAAATGTAGGCAGTGTCCAGCTGAGCCTGCAGTCCCAGGCCCAGGACCTGAGGGCTTCAAGCACCACCCAGTGGTGCCAAGGCCAGCCCTGTACTGTCAGCTTAGTCCCAGGAAGTCTCGTAAAGGGCCTGAACACCTGGCAATGACAGAGGCATGTTGGTGCCATGGTCAGGGCCAGGGGAGCTGCTAATGTCATCTTGTGGTGGAGGTTGGGGGTGGTACGCTGCCCAGCCGGGTGTGAGGTGGCATGGCCCGTGAGGTCCTGTACTTGGCACTTGTGTCTTGTGGCAGATCCACCTTTGATGGTGGTGGCTGTCATCTAATGGTCCTGTGGAGCGAATCTGGGGAAACGGTATCATGGTGTTCTGGCTGTCACCCTAAAGGACTGGTGCCAGGTCAATCCTGGTGAGTCTGTCCACAGGCCTGAGCATGTATTGTCACGTGTCCAGACTTCGGAGTACCTGGGAACAGGTGCTGGCCTACCCATGTCCTCCTGGGAAGGTGCTGGGCTGGTGACCTGGGCATCTTGCCCTGGCAGCCGTGTGGCTATAGATGGCTCCAGGCCACAGCCCCTTGTGCCTTGTCTCTGGGCCTCCAGTTCCTGCGTGTCACCAAGCAGTACCTCCCACACGTGGCCCGCCTATGCCTGATCAGCACCTTCCTGGAGGACGGCATCCGTATGTGGTTCCAGTGGGGTGAACAGCGTGACTACATCGACACCACTTGGAGCTGCGGCTACCTGCTGGCCTCATCCTTCGTGTTTCTTAACCTGCTGGGACAGCTGAGTAAGTGGCCTGAAGCCTTGCTAGCCTTGCCCAGGGCCCCCATCCCTCTACAGACAGCACACAGCCCAGAGCGGGCAAGGCTGTTGGTGACCTGCTGACCAGGGATTGTGTGTGAGCACTTGGCCGGGTTCGCTGCTCAGCTGCTAAAGGAGCCGAGCACAGAACTTGTGCTGAGTGCCCTGAGCACCGAATTCTGGAGAAGGGGTGGCCACAGCACACAGAGGACAGATCCAGGAGGGCTTGGCCCAGTGCCGAAGGCCATCAGGGCCTCTGGGCTACTGCTCCTGGATGTCCTCCTTCCTCTGCTCTGTTCCAAGGAAGAAACGTGTGTGCTTGCCCGTCCACCCTGAGCTGCTGCGGGAGGGCAGAGCAGAGCCTCCACAGGGCCACTGATGGTGGATGGTGTGGCCCTTGCCTGTCAGTGACACTCCTAGGAGTCTTTGTCGGTTTGGAGGTGGATTGGCCACGGCTGGGCCTGAGAGCCGAACAAGGGCAGTGTACCATGACAGTGTCCCCAACCCTTGCTATTTTTTCTAGCTGGCTGTGTCCTGGTGTTGAGCAGGAACTTTGTGCAGTATGCCTGCTTCGGGCTTTTTGGAATTATAGCGCTGCAGGTATGTAAGGCCCGGAGCATTGGGAGGCATGGGGTATGTGGCCAGGACTGCTGCTCCGACAGAGATAAGCGTTAGGCCTAGTGTCCTCCCTTCAGCCCTGGGGTCACTGTTGTCTTGAGGGAAATGCTAGGGTTTTCCTGCACGGTTAGGAGCAGCCAGCTGAGTTGGCAATACAGGCTGGTCCCCAAGCAGGTGCCAGCTGGGCACTGGCAAGCTTTGATTACTTTCATGACACATGATGGGCATGGATGACACGGGTCGCTATGGCCAGGTGCTGATTGGTGATCGCTTTCCTGCCTGAACGGCAGTGCCCAGTTAGCCTGAGGAGATGCATGCAGCGGCTGCCTAATGCAGCAGACCAGCGGTCTCCGAGGGGTCGCCTCTTGTGGGATGTCCCAGGCCGCACAGCTCTGGGGTTAACTAGGCACTGGGAATGGTGAACTAGCTTGCTAGGCGTGGGTCTGCTCTAGTGTCCTAGTGCATGCCGTGTTCTCTGCTGGATAGCTACTGATGCCAGCATTACCTCTGTGGCGGCACGTTTCAAAATGCTTCTCTCTTCCCCCAGACGATTGCTTACAGCATTCTGTGGGACTTGAAGTTTCTGATGAGGTAGGTGTGTGCCGATCTGCATGGCTGCACCCCCACCTGTCTGTGGCCTTGCGCTGTAGGCTGGAGGACACCGCAGCGTGGTGCCACAGAGCCTGCCGTGTGGCAAGGCGGTGAGAGTGCAGCCCTCGTGACCAGGGTGCGTGTCGAGCGTTGGTGGGGTCTTGCGGCCGGAAGTGGAAACCTGACTTGGTTCCTGGCCCTTGAGGCAGCCCCCGGTCGGTTTGCCCTCGCAGGCCGTGTTGTACTCAGGCTTCCAGGTCCTACAGGGCTCTCTTCTGGCGGGCAGAGGCTGGATGGGCTTCTGCTCCCAGCTTTGTTCTGTTCCTCAGGAACCTGGCCTTGGGAGGGGGCTTGCTGCTGCTCCTGGCAGAGTCCCGCTCAGAAGGGAGGAGCATGTTCGCGGGTGTCCCCACCATGCGGGAGAGCTCCCCCAAGCAGTACATGCAGCTGGGGGGCCGTGTGCTGCTGGTCTTGATGTTCATGACTCTGCTGCACCTGGACGCCAGCTTCTTTTCTGTGAGTACCGCCACCTGCTCCAGGGGAACCTGGCTTCTCACACCTGCTCTGGCTGGGCCTGAACATAGCCTGGGCACAGGAGGCAGACCTTTGCACCAGGAGCTGGCTCCCTTCAGGCAGAGCCCAAGGCTCATTGCCCTTGTCGTAGGCTCCTTGACCCCTCAAGCCTTGGTTGAGTGGGTGCAGTGTATGCACAACTTTGGGTAGAGTTGTCTAGGTGAGCACAGTGCTGAAGGGAAGGAGGGTATCTCCAGCCCAGATGCCACACGCTATCTCCAGTGTGGCCCAGTCCTGGAGCTCCTCTGGCTGAATCTCTGCACATGGCTCAGAGGAGGGGGTCCCCCCCCCCTCGCCTTTCACAAGCATGGGAGTGGCTTTCTCTGGCCTGGTGTGCGTCCTACTCCTGCTTGCATCTTGGTCACATCAGTGTGGCACAGCAGCCTTTGTGACGCAGGGCCACAGGACCCTATGCTTTCTCACTGATGTTGACTTTCTATGACTTACCTCACCCTGTGCAGATCGTCCAGAACATCGTGGGCACAGCACTGATGATCTTGGTGGCCATTGGTTTTAAAACCAAGCTGGCAGCTTTGACTCTTGTCGTCTGGCTGTTTGCCATCAACGTGTATGCCAATGCCTTCTGGACCATCCCTGCCTACAAACCCATGCATGACTTCCTGAAGTACGACTTCTTCCAGACCATGTCCGTGATTGGGGGCCTGCTCCTGGTGGTGGCCCTGGGCCCTGGGGGTGTCTCCATGGACGAGAAGAAGAAGGAGTGGTGACAGGCGGGCCCCTGTGCTAGCTGGCCAAGAGCTGCTGTCAGCCCTGGCTCAGGGCGGAGCTGAGGAACTGCCAGCATTGTGTCCTCCCCTCCCCTCCCTTGGTAAAGGCACCGATGTTCTGAGAACTTTATTTGCAGACACCTGAAAACTGCTGGGAAAGTCTGCTCTGGAACCAGTCTGGCACTGACAACTGAATGCTGACCAACTGGATGGGCGGTCAGTCCCCCAGCCCAGGCTTGGAGTGTGTGGTGTGGCAGTTATGGCCCCTCAGCCGTTTTTGAGTCTTCTGGGGCGAGGGCCTTCCAACTGTACCAAGCAGACCCATTTAGCGTGCAGAGCAGTCTCTGGTTTCTTCAGTTTACATTCTTTGCTCTAACTACACGAATCTGATGGTCCATACGACTTCTCCCACCAGTTATATTCCCTGGCTTAGTCATCAGTGGCTCAACACCTTTTGTGCTCTCAAATTGTAGTTACTTTAAGCTCAGCCACTGAGGACCCCTTAAGAACTCCAGAGCCAGGGAGCAATGCAGTATTGGAGAGGTGACCAAGGCTGCTGAGGACAGTCACATTCACATGCTCAGCTGGTGGCCCTGGGTGACAGATACCTGGAGGTGTAGTGGCTCGTGGCATAGGCCATGAACCCTTGGGAGCTGCTGCCTGGGGGCCAGGGGCCGGGTGGGCTGGTCAAGAGGCTGAACATAGGATGGCCAAGCCCACCACCAGATCAGTGTGCAGAGCAGTGGCCCCACTGGACTTAGCCATTACCTCACATGACCTTCAGAGCCAAGCCTGGACACCCCAGTGGCCAAGTCGCTGTCCCTGAGGCTGTCACTTGCTCCAGTTTTGTCCACGATTGTCTCAGTTTGTTATGCCTTACCGATTTGGTCTCAATCCTGTATTTAAAGTTTTCTAACATTGCCTTACACTGTGTCCTCTTTTTAGGGGAGGGGTGTGATGCCATGGCTCTGCCCATCTGCATGGCAGCAAGTGCCACAGGGTGGTGGGGGCCTCTGTGAAGGGCTTCCCAGGCCTCTCCTCTTGGGAGGCCAGCCAGACCCACAGCCTGGGGGGGGGGGGATGGTGGCTGCTAACCCCAGGTTTGATTTGCAGCCTCGGTGTATCCCCAAGGGCTCTCTGGGCCAGTCACCCTGAGGGGATAGTGGTGCCTCTTCAGTAGTTGATGCTTGTCCCTCAGTGTTTCCTTGATTGGAATAAACCCTCCCGAGCGCACAGACCCATACCTCAAGATTCCTTGGACACACAGGGCTCCTCTGCCCCGCCCTGCAAACATGGTGACACCCCCATGTGGCCATGCTGAGCCAGCAGTTTCTTGGGGGCCTGTGGGTTGGGTTACAGGCGGCCTCTCTGGGGCTAAATGCAGCGGCAATGCTGGCTTTGTCCATGCCTGCGGGGACTGAATCTACCCATTGGTTTTGGCAAAAGTTTCTGAAAATGCTTTTTGCTTTATGTGGGGATAGGTATAAATCTCATTTTTATGCTGTATTTTATATCTTAGTTATGTTTGAAAACGTTCTGATTTTTTTGGAAACATCAAAATAAATAATGCATTTGTGTATGCGGCATGATCCCACCGGGTGTCCAGCCTGGGCTGCTGTGGCCCGCTGCTAGACTCTGGGCCTCGCTCAAGTCCTGGGGAGAAAGGGCGCCGCCTCTCCTTCTGTGTGCGCACCAGGTCCTGCCTCCAGGTCGTCCTAACCCACCTGCTTGAAGGAGCCTGTGCTGGTGGGTCTGCAGTGCCGGCTCCTGGGCTTCTTGGCCAGTGAGGCCCGCTGCCCCTGCAGCAGAGCAGAGAACAGTTACACATAGAGCTGGAAAACATGCCATGGCCTTGCCTCTGCCCTCTGCAGTGCAGACCTGACAGCCTCCCTCCTTCCACAGAGGACAGAAAGTTGCTGCAAGGAGCCAAAACCCTTCCTGAGTTCCTAGGCCATGGTCACACCCAGTAGGGTGGGGGGAGGTTGACAGGACCCACATGTCCTTGTCCTTTGAGGCCAGAGGTGGGGACCCTGCTCCTGGAGACCCTCTTTCCCATCAGTGCCCTCTGCTTCTGCTTTACTCAAATGTCAGAAAACAGGTTTTTCCTTTTTTTTTCTGAGACAGAGGCTTACTATTACAGGTTTGCGATTCACTGTATAGCCCAGGCTGGCCTTGAACTTGTGAACCTCCTGCCTCACCCTACTGGGGGCCAGGATTACAGGCATCTACCTCCATGCCTGGCGGCCAGAGGCTAGAGCTCACCTTCTTGCGGTTACAGATCTTCTTGCAGGCCACTTCCATCTTTCTATTGTTGGGGCTCTTCACTCCTGGAGGTCTTGGCTCATCTTCCTGGTCTGTCAGAAAGTCGTCAGTGCCACCCCCGTTCTCAGGTTCTCCTGGGTCCTTTTTGGTGAACAGCTCGGCTAGAATAGGCACAGGGCTGAGGCTGGGTGTAGGTGAGGCAGTGCTCTGCAGGGGTCAGTGAGAGTGGCTGCCAGGGCCAGGCCAGTAGGAGGATACCTAATAGAGAGGGCAACACAGGACCAGACAGGCAGGCTCTGGCGCTGCGGGGCAGGACTGCACTTACGTGGGTACAGATCTGTCATGCTGTCGTCACTGGAAGCTGCCTCGTCACTGGATTCTGGCTGCCAGAAGGCGTCTCTCAGGCCCAGAGGCCTGCCCAAGTCCTTCTGGTCTTCCTTCCTCCTCCGCTTGTGCAGCAGACAGGCAGGAATGAACTCCAGCCCTTGCTTCTGACACTCCTCATCTGGGGACGAGCAGCCCACTCAGGGCCCACCATGCCCTGGTCCTGTGCACCCTGCCAAGCCCGAACCCCTACCTCCCGGGATAGGCACTAGCACAGCACAGTGGGCACCTGGTCTCATGGCCTACTTGGCTGGAGGGTAGTGTGGGGCTGCCAAGCCTTGGCCGCTCACCCAGCGCCTTGCTAGGCTGCAAAGAGGTGGCTGGGGGGGGGGGGCATTATGCAGGCCCAGGCAGCACCCCTAGGGAGGCTGGCACAAAAGCCACATGACCTGTCCCCTGCAGATGAAAGTTCTTCACACAGGCCAGGGCTGGAGCCTGTGAGAGCTGGCTAACTGCTAAGCAGCCCCTGTACTCGGAGCCTGGAGTTGGGATGAACTGCTTTGTGAAAGCACAGACTCCAGGAACCAGCAGCCTGTGGTCTTGGTGCTCACATCTTGTTAGCACCTGGCTGCACTTCTGTGCAGGGAGAGAGAAATCTGCAGGTTCCCTTCCCCATCTTTCCATCCTCAAGGCATCCAAAGTCTGCATAGACCCAGACAGGAGAGGCAGTGGGGTCCCTTGCAGCCCTCACACTTCAGCCTAGCCTCTGCCCACTACTCTCCTCTTTGGAAGCACACGCTCTTGCTCCCTTCCGTACCCACCAAACCACTGAGGCCGGTTTGCCTCCCCCTCTGCCCCCAACCCTGCCCTGCGTGGCTGCAGTGCCACACCTCCTTCCAGTCTGCAGGTCGGGCAATTCGCGGCAGTCTCAGTCCCAAAGGCTTCAGACGCCCTGGGCCATGTCCTCTGCAGAGCGTAGGCCCTAGACCCGGTCAAGAGGGAGGCTGGCCTTTGGCCCCTCCCTAGGCCACACAAGACCGCAAAGCACACTTCCTCCCCAGCCTGCTTCTGACTCGGCACAGATCCCCACTGGGAGCTCCAGGAACCCAGGGGTCCTTGTCCTGCCCCTGACTGTACCAGCGTTAGGGAGATGCACCATCACCTGGAGACAAGGAGTTGCGCGCTGGCCTCTGAGGGAAGGTGGCGGGAGTCAAAGGCCCGCACCCCCGTAGTGGCGGGTAGACTTACATCTCTGCAGTGCTCTCCGGTACCGCCGGCCCTGAGTGTGCCTCAGCACATGTGCAGGGGACTTATTGATGTGCCTCAGGGTGAGTTTGCAGAACAACTGGTGCCTGCGGGGCAAGGAGAGCAGAGCAGAGCAGAGCAGTGGGGTGAGGTGTGGGAGGTTCCAAGGACGCACAGAGCGCTACGCGGATGCACAAGTGCTAAGCACAGGGCGATGGAGCCAGATTACAGGTTTTAAAAGGTGCAGAAACAATCTAGAAAGGGGAGCAGACCACTGGCCCTGACAGACTGGCCTCACTGACGCTGGCAGGACAGGCGCCGCTGGGCAGGCACGCGCAGCAGACAGTCTGGGCGTGGAGGCTCGAGAGTGGGCATTTGCCACCACCTTCTACCTCCGATGGCGGCCCAGACACATGCTGCGGCCACACCAAGGGTCCTCGCGGCGGAGGGGGACCCTGTCTCAGTACCAGTAAGGGCGCGCCGGCCACCTACGGGTGCTTGGTGCTGGGTACGATGTGTGGCTCGAACTCCGCGTAGTCGAAGGCTGGGGAGGCGCGCGCCAGCCGCTGGTACTTCTTGCCGCGAGTGTAGAGCTGCAGCTCGGGCAGGCGGCAGGGCAGCTCGTGGCCCGTCAGGGAGCAACGCACCTGCGGAGACGGCCGGGGGTGGGTCAGGGCGTCGGGGTCCCGCGCTCACCGGGCACCCCTCCCAGACCTTCTCTCGGCTCCGCTCTCCTCTGGGGGCGAACCTTGTTGGCGCCAGGCAGCGGGCGCAGGGTCGGGTGCTGGCTCAGGAAGGCCTGCACGGCGCCGAGCGGATCACCCATGATCCCGCGGCCTGACGCCGCGCAGGTGTGCGTGGGAGGCACCCGGAAGCATACGCCCCGCTCCGGAAGCATACGCCCCGCTCCGGAAGCACACGCCCCGCTCCGGAAGCACACGCCCCGCTTCGGAAGCGATCGCTGCCGTGGGACCGACGGTGGCTCTTGGGATGCTGGGGCCTCGGGCTGCGGGGCTGCTCCGCGCAGCGTGCGCCGGTCCAGTGAGTGGAGGCGGAGGGGGGTGCGGAGGGGAGGTCGGAGGGGGTGCGGGCCGCGCTGGAGCTCAGCCAGCCGTCCCATCCCCGCAGGCCCGCGCCTCCTGGAGTGTCTTCGGGGTCGCCCCGCGCCTAGGTGAGCAAGGCGCGCGGGGTCGGAATGGGAGGGCGCAGAGGGACTAGTAGAGGATAGCGCCTCGAGTCACTGGGTGGTGCCCGGACGTCAGCAGCCCGTGATGCCTGCGGCCCAGGAGGCTCGAGGGAGGCTGGAGGTCCTGCTCTGTGTACTTTGTTTCTTCTCTACATTTATTGCTCACAGTGGAGTGCCCTAGGAGAGTTCCATAAGCCACTGGCCCGACTTTATGACATGCTTCTGTGTAGCACCAGGTTGCTAGTGCCTGGCCGAGCTCCTTGTTAATTGCTTCCGCTTTTTAAATGGATAAATAAATGAGCGCTAGAACACACAGCGCTTCTTTGAGGGTTTATTGGTACTGGGGTCGAACTCAGGATCTTGGGCTTGCGAGGCAGGCACTCATGCCCCTGGGCTATCTCTGGGGCCCGCTTTCTTGCGTTTGAAGTAAGTCTGGCATAGTGTAGCATGTTTGCAGTCCCAGCACTCCGGGAAGCTGAAGGTTGAGGATTCCAAGTTTGAGCCCAGCCTGGGAAATGTAGCCATTTAGTAAGATCTGTTCAAAGTAAAAGGGCTGGGAGGGTTTAATCCCAAAAGTCCCGAGGTGGTTACGCGGTCCGGGGTAATGGCAGAGCCAGCAGTGAGCTCCCGGATCTCATCTGTTAACTCACAATCATGTGCCGGACACTGTGGCAGCGGAAGTACTGGGCACGGTGCTGCGGGGTGGCCCTGCCGGCAGGTTTGCTCGCTCACTTATACATCCTTGGGGCTGCATGAATGGGGCCTTTGAGGAATTGGCTGCTCCATGCTCGTGTGTTTTATGGCTTCTGACTACATGGCAGTGTCGTCAAACTTCCTAGGGGTGGCATGGATGCCACGCAGGTGTGGCAGCTCTGCAGCAGAAGCACCTGCCACAAAAGCAGATGACTCCGCCCTCCAGTGGTTGCTGCTGTTCATCCCTGTGACTGCCTTTGGCCTGGGGACATGGCAGGTAGACCTGCGACTAGCACGGGCAGCCCTGAGCCGTTGGTCCTGCTGCCCTCTGCCTGGCTTAAACTGTTTCTGTAGGTCCATCGCCGGAAATGGAAGCTGAAGTTAATTGCAGAGCTGGAATCTAGAGTCATGGCTGAGCCCATCCCTCTGCCGGTTGAGTGAGTGCAGCTTTGCAGTATCTGCTTGCTGTCCTGTATGTCTGTCCTCAGCCCTTCAGGTCGATCCTGCAGGACTCACTCTTGGCATCAGAGGGCTCCTGGGACATCATCTTTTCACACTGAGTTTCAGCCTCTTTTCTGATCTGGGTGGTGCCCCTGGGGCAGTGATCCTTAGCTAGTGGGTGAGAGCAGCAGGCCACCCAGGGCTCAGGATGAGCGTGGTAGAAGTGAAAAAGCGTTCCATGGTCCAGTGCCCTCTCATTTGAAAGTGCTGTCATGGAGCAATGTTGACATGGAGCAAAGAACACTGCCGTGTTTGCTATGCAGATGGCAAGTGTAGGCTGTTTTATTACTTTTATGTGAATCTTCGTACAGGAAGCCACGAAATCTTATGCTCCCAGGGGGTGTCAGGGCTAGAGCTGAGGGCCAGCCCTTCCAGGGCACATCCTAGGGCCCACGTTCTCCATTCCCTCTGTACTGTCCCTAGTGCCTGGTCACTTGCAGCCCCCTTAGGGGAATTCTTGGCCATGGCTTGCTTCTCCCTGTAGCCCAGTGGAACTGAAGAATCTGGAGTATCGGCCAGTGAAGGTTAGGGGGCACTTCGACCACTCCAAGGAACTGCACATGATGCCCCGGAGCATGGTGGATTCGGCCCGGGAGGCCGGCCGTATCTCATCTACGGAGAGTGGGGCCTTCGTGGTCACCCCCTTCCACTGCACTGACCTGGGGTGAGTAGGTCACACTGGGTGCTGGCTGGCTTGACAGCAGCTGGGCCTTTACGGTCCATTCCAACCCTACTTCCCAGCAAGCTTCAATTCACCAATCCTGGCATCTATTAAGCAGCCTTTCCCATCTTCTAATTAGGATCTGGATGTGAAACTGAACCAGGGAAACTGCAGGCAGCCCCTCCCCGAGTGGCTGGTGCAGCAGGGCAGGCAGTGTGTGAGAACCCCAGGCCCTCCTGGGTTAGGGTCTAGGGGGTGCCTGTGCCCTGCGCTAATGATGGGCCAGGCCAGCCACAAGGGGGGCATCCAGGGGGAAAGGTGACAGCCACCTAGAGGGCAGAACTTGCTGGTGCCGGAGTTCTTCTAGAGATACCATTAACAGATTATTCTTGTGCAAGCCTTCCCCCATCCTAGCTGAAGCAGCACTTTCATTACTCCAGAGTCACCATCCTGGTAAACAGAGGATTTGTCCCCAGAAACAAGGTGAATCCCGAGGCCCGGCAGAAAGGCCAGGTAATGGAGGGCAGACTGCTCTGGTGAGGGCTTCTTGTGGCCTGGCCTTCAATAAAGCACAGCCTCACTCTGCTTTCTAGATTGAGGGAGAAGTGGACCTAACTGGGGTCGTGAGGCTGACAGAGACCAGGAAGCCCTTTGTCCCTGAGAACAACCTGGAAAGGAACCACTGGCATTACCGTGACCTAGAGGCCATGGCCAGGACCACAGGCGCAGACCCCATTTTCATTGATGCTGACTTCAGTATGTTGTGGCCCACCCGCCCCAGTGGAAATAACCTTATTCCCTTGTTTCCTGGCCAACTTCCCACTTACTGCAGTCCTAGTACTCTGGGCTTTGCAGAGAAGACTGGGATGCCCTGGGAAAGGGGGAAGACATGAGGGAGCTAGAAAGCCTTATGGGTCACAGGTGGGACAGGTGCCTGCTGTCTCTTGCAGAGAGCACTGTTCCTGGAGGGCCCATTGGAGGGCAGACCAGAGTCACCCTGCGGAATGAGCATATGCAATACATCATTACCTGGTCAGTCCCTGAGCCACACCCCTCCCCCCCTTGTGCAGCCAATAGCCTCACGTTGTCTTCTCTGCCCCAGGTATGGTCTGTGTGCAGTCACATCATACATGTGGTTTAAGAAGTTCTTACGCTGGACACCTGGTGCGTGACAGGCTCAGCTGTCCCACACAGCCTTGCCCCTATTTAAATAAAAGCTCCAAGCTCTTGTTGGAGCTCCTGTGTCACATTGTCATGCAAGTGTCTGTCCTCGCCTTGACAAATATGCCACCACTCCACACAAGTTTACACTGGATTAAGGGCAATTTATTGTCTTTATGTACAGAAAACTCAAAGAGTACACTTAGCCCAGTTTAGTGGCAAGCTCTTTAGCCTTTGCTTTCTCCAGCTTGGCAATACGAGCCACAGATTTTGGACCCAGAACGTTGCCTCCCCAGTGACGGCGGATCTGAAATGACAGAAAGCAGCAGTCAAGTGTGGGCTGTCATCCCAAGTAGCACTACTTCTCAGTCCCTTCAAGAAAGCTCAATTTACCCAGGACATCCCCAGCATGCCACCACCACTTACCTCATCATATCTGTCATTGTAGTTGGTCCTGATGGCCTCCACCAGCTTAGCCAGTGCACCTTTGTCTTCCCTAACAAAGCAGGAGTAGAGAGACATGAACAGCTGTCTTAGAGATTAGAGAGCTGCACCTACTATAGTTTTTGCCTCAGACAAAGCATGACCACATGGGGTTATTCAGGTGAAGAAATTCTTAACCATCATTGGCATATGTTCGGATTAAAGTACTCCTTGACACTGCTCAAAGGCCCAAAGGCCCTATGACCTGCGGCACACTTACGAGTTGACTTGCGTGAAGGCGACAGTGGTACAGGTCTTCCTGTGGACCAGACGCCCCAGCCTGGCCTTCCCCTTGATGATGCAGTAAGGGACTCCCATCTTGCGACACAGGGCAGGCAGGAACACAACCAGCTGGAAGACAGTATCACTGAAGAGCTTGTTCAGGCCAAAGCCAGCCATCTAAAAAGCAGCTCAGTGGCAACTGCTCAGGGTTAAAAAGCTCATTTATTTGCACTTCATGGTGTAGTTCAGTGCAAGACTCACATCATCGCAAGTGCCACTCAAACCCTGTTAGTCTCAACACCCCCAGGCTCCTATGTTCAAAAACGGGACTTTTGGAGAATGTCTAATAGCAGGGGTGACAGTCCACTGGTGAGGGCTCTGTTGAGTATACTCCTAGGTGGCACAAAGCTGTGGAAAACAGGACGCTGGGCCATATGTGGTCCCCACCACCTCCCCTCTGGCAGCCATAGCCTGAATTCCTGCCATGCTGTTCTATTCTACTAGACCTGCTTTGGAGGCTGCTGAGCAGGGACTAAGTGAAACTGAGAGCCCCGATGTAAATGAGCCAGCTACACTCTCTGTCCCTGCAATTTAAAGTTCACCATACGGTGGTGGCGCACGCTTGTAATCCCAGCACTCGGGAGGCTGAGGCAGGAGGATTGTTGTGAGTTCGAGACCAGCCTGAGCTACAAAGTGAGCTTAAAGCCAGCCTGAACTGCATAGCGAGAAAAAGACAAAATAAATAAATAAATAAATAAAGTTCACCATACAACGAACGACCCAACGACCCTGTCCTCACATGCAGGTGGCTGTCCTGTGCTGCACCTGTTTGGTGCTCCCAGTTCTGCCCTAAGACTGGCGCAGCTCAGAAACCCGGACCCACCTCGATGGGGTCCACGTCATGTGCAATCACCACAAGCTGAGCCTTCTTGTTCTCTACCAGAGTGGTGACAGTGTTGACACCTGGAACACAACCTCTGTGAGTGCTCAGGCTGCTCTGACCCTCCAATGCAGTCGTCACCAGCTGTGACTCAGGGTTGAAAAGCTCAATTTACTGTGACTTCCGGTAAAGAAATTCAGGTATCACTGCACAGCCCAGCACATCCCTCCACATGCCGCCAGAGGAGCAGCCCCTCACCTGCTCTGAGGACGGGTGGTCTCTTAGTGGGGACATCACCCTTGCCTGCAGCTTTCTTCTCTGCCCGGGCCAACAGCCTCTGCTTCTTCTCTTGCTTGGTCTCTGGTCTGTACTTGTGGGCAAGCTTAAGCAGCTGGGTAGCTAAGAGAGGACCCTCCAGTTAAGGCTCTGCAGTTTAAATCTGCCGCTCAGCACCAGGTCGATGCTAGGCCGCTGGGGTACTAGGAACTGAACCCAAGATCCCAAGCTGTTAAAGAGCCGGCTATGCACTGCCCTGCCATCTAGGACAGTGCCTCGGGTAGCAGTGTGGCCAACGGCACACGAGAAGCCCACCTGTTTGGCGGTCCAAGGCCTGGGTGAACTGGTTAATCGCAGGGGGCACCTTTAGCCGCTTGTATAGGATGGCCCTCTGTCGCTGCAGCCGGATGTAGCGGGGCCATTTAACAAAGCGGGTGAGGTCTCTCTTGGGCTGGATGTCCTGTCCTGAGGAGTTGAAGAATGTGATTGAGGCTCCAACCCTGGGTGCCAGGCAACACGGGGCTACCACCTAGGGTGCGGGTGCATCAGCGATCTTGGTGGTTTGAAATGTCATCACCATCCTTCAGATAGCAAATATTCTCTCACATCATCTGCACACAAGCACCGGGGAAGGGCCAACTGTTCTTGCCTCTGTAAGCAGTCCAGCCCACCGCAACCCTGAAGCCACCCAAGCAACGGCTGAATAAATCTAACAGCACGCTGGGCTGCATCCCTAATACCTACAAATCTTATCACATTTGTAAACTCGAGGCAATCCTCCTAACCCCTGCCCGGAGAGCAGGGCTGACAGGCGTGTACCACCACGCCCCGCTCAATGAGAAGCCGCAGCGTTACCAGGAGAATCATTTCTAAAAGCCATTCCGATGGCCCACTGCTTACCAATGCCAAAATTCTTTGGCCTCTTCTCAAAAAGGGGATTTACCACCTTCTTGGCCTCCTGCTTCTTCACGACAGCAGGGGCCGGGGCCACCTTCTTGCCCTTGGCCTTCTTCCCTTTTGGCTAGGCAGAAAGAAAAGCCCGTTAGGCCGTCTGCTCCTGGCAGCCCGTATCGGCCCGGGATGCACACGACTCGGGCAGCCGGCCCGGGCCTCGCCCGCAGACCTAGCGGCGGCCCTGCTGGCGCGGCAGCGACCTCAACATCCCGGGCCGCCTCCACTCAAGCAGTCTTGTACATCGTCCACAGACACACTCGAACCCGGAGAGCCGGCAGGGAACGCGGGCGGTGAGCTCCGCGCCCTGCCGCAGCACCCGGGGCCCCAAGCCACCTGCAAGCCCGCCGCGGCACAGAGGGCGGCCCATCCGCTCCGCGTCGCCGGGTAGCCGCCTCATTCTCCCCATCTTGCACAGGAAAGCTCTTACAACATTAAGCCGAAGCGGGGATTCCGCGCGGCCACGGCGAGAGGCGGATGGCGGCGGATAGATCCGAAAGAAAGACCCGATGTCTAGAAGCTGAAACTCACCATCTCGGCCGGCTGACAGAAAGAGACTGTAATAGGAATTGTGGGTAATATGTAAGCGGCGGCGACTATCGCGAGAGCTGGCGTCTGCGCGGGACTTCGGATTTAAAGTAATAGGACTCCTTACATTGTTCCGTCGGGGGCGGTGCCTAGCACGGCTTTTCAGCCAGCCGGAAGGTGGGTCTGGTCGGAGACGCTGGAGTTTGGCGTTCGGTCTAGAGCTAGCGTTGGTAAGTGCGATCTGGGCTATCCTAATCCCCCGGATGAGCTGGCTTCCCTGTGGGGACGCAGTCCCGCAGTCCCGGAGTGACGGGGCCTGGAGGGAGAAGGCCGCAGGAGCTCCGGGAATGAAGGGTGGAGCACAGGGGACGGGGATCGCGGCCAAGTGGGGCGTCAGGGCTGAGACACCGGCCCCGACGGCGTGATCTGCGCCTGTGCGCGGCATCCCCAGGCTGGTGGAGTGACCCGGCGCAGGTGGGGCGTGCAGCGTGCCCACCCGCTGGATTGGGCGGAGTGATTGTCTTTCGGATGCGGGGTGCGCTTGCCCAAGGCGAGGGGACCAAGGACAGACCTTGGCCTCGCAGTGCCTGCTGAGGAATGGGCATATCCGCATTTGAACGGTACGGGGACTTTGTGCGGCAGGAAGGGGCTCCCCGGAGTCGTGCATGTTCTGAACAGGAGATGGAGGGTGCCTGAGCCTGCCTCGCCCACACGAAGCTCTGTCGTGCACTGTCAGACTCCCTGGCCTCGCCCCGCGCCAGCCGCGCCTGCCATGGCCCAGCAGAGAGCCCTGCCGCAGAGCAAGGAGACGCTGCTGCAGTCCTACAACAAGCGGCTGAAGGACGACGTCAAGTCCATCATGGACAACTTCACCGAGATAATCAAGTCGGCCAAGGTGGGTGAGGCTGGCCCGGCCGGCCCTCCGAGACCTCATGGGTGGGGGGGCGCAGCTGGAGGGCGTGCCCGCACTCCCGCGGCGCTCCAGGCAGCTGGGAAAGGCACAGCGGCCCTGGGGTAGGCAGGAGTGGCAGGGTTGTGGCCATCAGGTCGACAGACTCGCAGAGGAGCCTAATAGCCTTCGGAGCTCCACAAGCGCAGCATGACAGCCACGCGGGGTAGGTGGAGACTTTGCTCCTTGGTGCCTCAGTTTTCCCAGCCTTTCTCCAGCCTCATGATGAGTCCTACGGGGCTGTTATTGCGGGGCCAGGAACAGAATGAGTGACCGCGTCCTGGTTGTTGCTGTGCATGAGCAAACAGGCAAAGAGGAGGGAGGCCAGAGGCAGGGTAGGCCCCCTGGGGCAGGCAAAGCAGTGTCTTGTTGGGGTCAGGCTAGCCCCACTGCTGCACCAGAGGGCTGAGTGTTCTGACTGCTGCCCACAGGCCTGTAATGGTAGTAACCGGAGCTGGCAGTGATTTAGGGGCAGGCCAAGTCGTGAGGGCTGTTTGTGGTGCTCTGCTTCTCACTGTCCTCTCCACAGTTTGGAAGAGACCCGAAAGACCCCATGTTTGTTTTAAAGTTAAGTAGTTAAGTTTATTGGTACCATTTAGACATATGTAACCACCACATTCATTACGGGAACTTGTATGTGTACATGATACCTTTTTAATTTTTTTTTTTTTTTTTGGCGGAACTGGGGATTGGATTCAGGCCTTTGTGCTTGCTAGGCAAACACTTATTCTACTGAGGTATCTCCCTGGCCCTCTATACATGTTAATTGTTTTTCTCCATTGACTCAGCTAAGTGGCAGTTGGATTCAAACTCAGGGAGTCGGTCTTTTAGTCACTGTCTTAGTTACTCTTCTCTCGTTGCTGGGACAAATACCCAACACCCAAAATGAAGGAAGGAAAGTTTTATTTAGCTCACAGTTACTGCGGGTTTCACTCCAAACTCGGCTGGCTCCAAGGCAGAGCAGCACATGGCAGAGAGCAACAACAGTGCAACGAGAGCAGTGACTTAGATGGAGTTTACCACCCGCTTTGGACTGCATTCCCAAGCAACCCGACTCGGGGAAGACCCAGGCCCGGCGTGCCGGGGGCTGCTACCAGCCTCACACCATCCACAGGCTGGGCCTCGATCAGAAGGAGTTGGGCCTCCTACAAGTGGTGCAAGGCTTGAACTCTCTCATCAAAGTTCTTTTCAACTTTTCCTTTCCCTACGGTATGGTACTTGTTGACTATCGTGCTGATATTTAGCCTTAGAGCAATTGCTAAAGAAAGTCTGTGTCACTCTTATATTCAGGCTCTTCACTCCAGCCTGGGATGTAGTACTCACACCCATAATCCCAGCAGTACTAAGACCCATAATCCCGGCCTTGGATCACACATAATCTGGGTGGACCATGAGTTAATCACAAACTCTAGAAGTCCCCACCCCATGACTACAAGAGGCTTGGGGGGACAACTAGACACAAACCATAACAGTCACTGAGCCCACACCCTCTCCATTCCCCCCTCAGGCGCTTTTGCAAGCCCTGTCCAGGATGCCTCCTAGGACCTTTGAGGCAGATACACTGGCCTGGTCTCCTGGCTCCTCTTTTTTCTTCTTTTCTTTCTTTTGAGACAGAGTCTCACTCTATGTAGTCAGGCTGTCGTTGAACTTCCAGCTGTCCTTTCGCCTCAGCCTCCCAAGTGTTAAGATTACAGGCCCATACCGCCATGCCTGCCTCCTGTTACTGAGACGCCATGGGCCTTGAGCTGCCTCTCGTGAGCCTGGAGGGGCAGGCCAGCTTGAATGATTGTCAGCAGTGATATTAGAGTGGAACCCAGCACGCTGGCGGGGATCAGGAAGTGCTCCTCAACAAAAGGCATCGTTGCCAGGCGTGGTGGCGCACACCTGTGATCCCAGCCCCTGCGAGGCTGAGGCAGGAGGATGGCTGTGAGTTTGAGAACAGCCTGGGCTGTACATAGTGAGCTCAAGGCCAGCCTGAACTGCATAGCAAGACCTTGTTTCAAAAATGAAAAAACAAAATCAAGGGCATTTTTTTCCACACGTTATACAACAGTTTACCATGGCTTCTCAGTAATAGGAGGCAGGCATGGTGGTATGAGCCAGCACAACAATCCCAGCCAAACATGGCCCCATGCCCATAAAAAAGACATGCCCCTGCTCACTAAGACCCTGTCCCTGTGCATAGCAGGCAGCCGTACCTGCCGTCGGGTGGCCAGCTGGCTCCTGTGTGCAAAGCTAGGCCAACAGTGGGGACCCAGGCCTGGGCAGCTGGGCCGACCCGAGGCTTCTCTGCTTGCCCTCAGATCGAGGATGAGACGCAGGTGTCACGGGCCACCCAGGGTGAACAGGACAATTACGAGATGCACGTGCGAGCTGCCAATATCGTGAGTTGCCGGACACGGCGTGGCCAGGCTCCGGGAGGGCCCCGCTGAAGTCAGCTCTCAGCACACATACATGCACACATGGGACTGCTTCGGTTTCCCCGTAGTTTCCTAGAATGGGGCAGGGACAGATGCATTCTCAGGAGACTGTCCCCAAGAAGGGCACCAGTCAGCCCATCCTGGCACTGTGCTACGGACAGAGGCAGTGGCCTTCCTGCTGACATGAGGTTTCTGAGTCTTTGTAGTGGACAGAGGTTTGCGCTGTGATCCTTCCTGATGTCAGAGGAAAGCCCCAGCAAGGCAGGCTCCCCACAGCTGTGTGCCCACAGAGAGAATGCTCTGGAAGGGCCCCAGGAATATGCCCTGCTGCCACCTGGAGGAGAGCAGGGCAGTAGGCGGGGAAGGCGTATGCTTCCCCAGGGCTTGAGCAGTGTGCAGGTGTGTGTGTGCACAGCCCGTCCAATAGGACAGTTGGCCCAGAGGCGAGGAAAGCAGTGGCGGAGGGGTGGGGGACAGGCCAGCCCATCGAGGCGAGTGCCTGGTCCTGGTTCCCCTAGCTCAGGTTCTAGTGCTTCCACTTCATCCCCTCATACATCTTGTGCTGTCTCTAGTCTGCAGTCCCCTTTGCAGAGGAGGAGGCTGGGGTGCCCAGGGAAGCTCTAGCTGTGCCCTCACTCTGTGCTGCCCCTGTCCTGGTGGCTGCAGGTCCGAGCAGGGGAGTCCCTGATGAAGCTGGTTTCTGACCTCAAGCAGTTCCTGATCCTCAATGACTTTCCATCTGTGAACGAGGCCATTGACCAGCGCAGCCAGCAGCTGCGTGCCCTGCAGGAGGAGTGTGACCGCAAGCTCATCACGCTGCGGGATGAGGCCTCCGTCGACCTGTATGAGCTGGAGGAGGAGTATTACTCGTCCAGGTACAAATAAGGCAGAGCCCGCAGGCAGGGCAGCCCGGCCTAGAAGGGCACGGTGTTCCCAAGCAGTGCATTTGATGGACAGACCGCTCACTGCTGCCAGTAGGGTTGGGCCTTCCCCTCAGTGCCAAGCTATGGAAAGCCTGGGACATCTGTGTCAGGGAGGCCGAGTCTGGAGAAGGGCATGCGTCCTCTGGTCGGGGAGAGCCCTCTTCTGGGCCTTGCTGCATGTGCTTGGCTGTTGAATTCAGACGCAGACACTTCGGCCGAGGCTGGATGCCAGGCCCACACCCATGTCCAGGACACCACTGCGTGCCGGGATGCAGTTCCATGTGGATGTCACTGAACCCCACAATATGGGGACAGTGTAGCCCCTGGAGGGAGGAGGGAGACCTAGCAGAGAATGGCATGGACCCCAGCCTGGTGTGCTTGGGTGTCTGATTTCTGGTCACCGTACCTTATGGAGCTACAGCCTCTCACATGCTGGCCCCAAGGGACAGCAGTGAACAGGACTGTCACCCTAGTCCTGTGAAGCCACTTGGAGTCCTGAGACCTGACACCCCCTGAGCTTTTGGGGCCTGGTGAAAGTGAGGTCTTCAGAGGCCTTGTCTTCTGACCCCTTCACGGAGCGCAACCTGGGCCGAGCAGCTGTAAACTCAGGCCACCTTGCGCCTTACAGACAAACCTCCTTCCTCCTGGCCTCTGTGTCCAGAGCTGGCAGGTTCCCTGCCCGGTTGGAGTGGTTCTGGACTTCTCTAGGAGTTCTGGGGCTGGCTTTACTCCCTGATGCTCCCTGGGGAGGCAGACCTGGTCCTGGGGTAGCTCAGGCCTCCCTCCTGGCGCAAAGCTCTTCTCGTCTCTGTTACTGTCTGCGCAGCAGCTGCTGGCCCCGGGGCCGCAATGAGGAACCTTAGGGTGGTCGGTCCTGGGGCTGCTGGCCTGAGGGCATGCAGCAGAGCTGGGATGGAACCCTGAGGACCACAGTACCAGGCTCCTGAAGTCCCTGGGCTGCTCCTGGACCAGCCTGTGCCAACGTCCCCCACGCACAGATGTCCTGTCCACTCCGCCCCTCAGCCCTGTGGTGAAGCAGCTGCCTACCTCTCTACCACGGTCTCCCTCAAGTGCCTGGGCTCCGTGTGCCCCTCCTGTCTGTGCTGCCAGTGTTTCCTTCTTTGCCCTCTCTCTGCCGCTCACTGTCTCTGGCTCTGCCTCTGCCCTGCTCTCCTGCGGGTGCCACTGTCTCGGGCAGTTCTGGGGGCGGCCAGGGCCAGGTGTACACATTAGCTCTGGGCCAGCCCTGCTCCAGGTAGCCATTCCACAACCGACAGCCGACTCTCACCTGCACCTGTGTGCAGAGTCCTGGGAGCCACGGGGCTGGGGCATGGTGCAGGGGCATCTGGGGCCCACGTTCCCGTCACCCCTGTAAGCCAGGCCCTAGCAGGAGCTTCGCTGTCGGGCTGCTTCCAAAGCCTGAGCACCACGCCAGCCACTGAAGATGGCGACCCAAGTGGAAATGAGGCCACATGGCCACAGCCCATGCATGGGGGTCTCACTGAGATCCCACAGCCTGTTGGAGGCTTTGCAGCTGCCGTGACCCCCTCCCCGGCCAGACCTACAGAGTAGAGGAAGGGACGCAGCTTGGGGTGGTGGTCATGTTTTCTTAACTCTGCTTCTGTCTTGCTTCTCTCTCCCCGGCTTTCCTCTCTGCCTGCTCCTGTCTCTCCTTGGGGTTTCTGGTGGTGGAAAAGCTCGAGTCTTTGCGAAGCTCGTGACTTGCCTCTGTGTGAAGCTTACTGGAGGCTGGACCCGGACACAGACTCTGCTGATTGTCTTGCAGCCCATCTCCTGGCGTCCCCCGAGCCTGGCACAGGCGCCCTGCAGGTGGCAGCCCCTGCCCACTCCCATGCTGGTCCAGGCTCTGGCCCTACAGAGCACACTTGAGTTGCTAGGATGCCTTCCCTGTGCCCTGATCTATCAGGAACTAAGTCCAGCCCTCCTCTGGGTGCCCACCACACCTAGAGACCCGGGGCCCAGAACCACTGTGACCTCCTTAGGAAACTGGTCAGGCTGGGATCTGCCTCCCAGGACTGCTGGGAGAGGTGTTCAGCCTTTCCAGGATGGCCCGGCGTCACCTCCAGCTGCTGCCTTGGGGCAGGTAGGGGGAGTCGAGGGCCTTGTCTGGGCGAGGGGGTGACTGACGGCAGAAGGCCGCCTCCTAAGGTTTAAAACTAGGAGCCCCCCTTGTGGGTGGCCTGGACCCCAGGGCCTCTGCAGGGCCCTCCCACTGCCTTCCGCCTGCGTCCTGCTGCCATGTTGATTCTGCCACTTCTGTGACAAAGACTAAATAAAAACGATGCTGCTCTGCCCTCGAGTTCCTCGTCCTTACCACTGCTCAGCCTGCATTCAGGGCACCCTTGAGTGCCCTCCACATCTGACATCAGCTCTTCATTCGGGATCCAGACCAAGCCCCTCCCCCTGGCACCCGCCAAATCCTCCATGTTGGTGAATGAATGAAAACCGCGGCGGCTGCTGCACAGTGGGTGGCCCTGGAACCTCTGCTGTGTGGATGGCCTCTCATTCTCATCCTTAGCTGTGACATGTTCAGCCTGCATTTCACAGGAAAGTGGGTAAGGGCTTGGAATGGGAGGTGTGCCCCGCCACAGGGCCAGGAAGTGAGGGGTCAGAAACATGTTTTGAGCCCTGGAGGAACTCCTAGGATGGCACCAGGTTCACGAGCACAGCAACCACAGCGGTGAGTGCGGCAGCCCGTTTTTTTTTTATTTCTTTATTTATTTTTTGGCAGAACCGGGGATTGAACTTAGGCCCTTGCACTTGCCAGGGAAGTACTTATTCCACTGAGCCATCTGCCCGGCTGCGGCAGCCCGTTTTTACGCCAGGAAAGATGAGGGTCCAGCCCACTCCACCCACATAGCAACTCCCAAGAGTGGAGGGGGGCTACTGTCTGCAGCGTTGCCAGTCTGGGTAACACAGGCTGACTTGTCAGGGGGCCAAGCCCCTTGCAGCTCAGCAGAAGGCAGCAGGCAGGAGCAGCTTGGGGCCTGGCGTCTTCCGCAGGTAAGCTACACTGTTTTAGTTGTGATGGGCCTGCCCAAACCATGCAGGAAGAAAGAGGGCTTACAAGCTGGTGCAACCACATTGCTTTCAAAAAAATTTGAGTAATAGACTCTATACCAGTTTATTATTATTATTTTTTTTTTTTTTGTATTTTAGGGAAGGGTCGACAGTGTTCAGGATCTCATTGCTAGATCGGACTCAGTGATCCACCTGTTTTCACCCTCCCAAGAGCTGGGATTACAGGCTTGTGCCATGAGGCCCAGTCTCAATAGCTGTGGGGGGGTGGGGGCAGGGCAGGCCCAGGAATGGAACTCCGGCCCCTGTGTCTGCTTGCATGCACTTTAATTCTGCTGAGCCGGCCCTTGTACCACAGTTTTTCTATCCTCAGTTTGGCCGATAACCATTCAACAGTGACATTTCCTGGCAGCAGCCTTGGGCTCCTCTGAGCACAGCAAGTGCTCTGGCAGGACCTAAGACACCACTGAGGTTCTCCGGAGCCTGCTCCAGATAGGGCTTGCCTCAGCGCCCCCTGCGAAGCCACGTGTATTACATTCACCAGTGCTAAACCCTGGCCAGCCCCATCTAGCTCACCCTATTGATCCCAAGCATTTCATTTTGAGGATGCTGGAACTCAGGGAAAGGTTCTAATCTTCATTCAGCCCGGCCCCGCCTGAGCAGCCAAGGCGCCAGCGGGGGTAACTTGGGTCGGGTGGGCTGGGGCCGAGCCGGTGACAGTTGTCCCACCTTCAGGTGGCCCGAGTGCCCCCAGCAAGACGAGTCTGCACTTTGCAGGAGAAAACAGCACTTTGGACAAGGGCAAAGTTCTAAGTAGTACGGCTAGGGCCAGGGAGATAGCTCAGCAGCATAAGTACCTGCGTGGCAAGCACAAGGTTGAGTTCGATTCCCTGTACAAAAAAAAATAAAGTAGTGTAGATAAACATCCACTTAGGCCCTTGCGGGGTTTCAGACCTCTCTTACTCGTATATAAGAATAATTTGAAGCGAGGTGTGGTGGCGCATGCCTGTAATCCCAGAACTCAGGAGGCTGAGGCAGGAGGATTGTTGAGAGTTCAAGACCAGCCTGAGCCACAAAGTGAGCTTAAGGCCAGCCTGAACTGCAGTGAGACCCTGTCTCAAAAAGACAAAAAAACAAAAACATTTTAACTTCATCTGGAAATGACTCAGCAACTTCACTCTCACTCACGGCCTTTTATCTTGCATCTCATGCTGTTGCTAAGTCTTCCGAAATCGGGCAGGAGCCAGGTGTGGTAGCCCACGCCTGTAATCGTCGCACCTGGGAAGCTGAGGCAGGAGGACTACCCCAAGTTCGAGGCCAGCCTGGGCTATATAGTTTCAGGGACTACCTGAACTACAGCAAGACCTGCCAGAAAAAAAAAAAAAAAATGGGCTGCGTCCGCGGAAGGAACGGCAGAACAGGTGCCCCGCGCTGAAGTTACGTCCTCCTCGCCCCATTCGCCTCTCGGCAGAGGCGCACAAACCGGAAGAGCTCACTCGGCCTCGCCCACCGCGCACCACGCTGGCGCGGCCCCACAATGCCCCGCGCCGGCCGGGCCCACAATGCCCCGCGCCGGCCGGGCTAGCCAGTCAGCGCTCGCCTGCTGAGCCGGCGGACTGGGCGGTCTCGGCCGAGCGTGGGACGGCGCCCGGCGTCGCGTGTCGTAGCCATGGCCTCCCTGCTCGCCAAGGACACCTACCTGCAGGACTTGGCCAGGAAGATATGCGTCCAGCCCGGCCCCGAGCGGCCGAGGCGCGAGCGGGGTAACGCGGGTCGGCGGGCCGGAGTCGAGCCGGTGACGGCCGTCCCCACCTTCGGGTGGCCCGAGCGCCTCGCGCGGGGCGGGAGCTTGGCGGGCGGCGAGAGGGCGAAGAGCCTGCCCCGAGCCCGCGGGAAGGAGAGGTTTCCGCCAACAAGCGGCATCCGGGTCCCCAGGAGGGCAGCAGGGTCGACCGGAAACTAGTGAATACAAGACAGAGTTTCATTTTGGTAAAAGGGAAGGGCTCTTGATGGGCAATATTGAAATTTAGGGGAGTTTCTCGCCCTTAGCTGTAGCGCGTGTTGGTCCTGGCGTGGGGTCCGTCTGCCGCTAGGCAGCGTGTGTTCTAGCTTTGGACGCGGCGCTGCTGGCACCTCTGTCTGCATCTCCGTGCGTGCTTCGGAACTGAAGGACCTGCCTGCCTGCGGTGTGACGCGTGAATCCGCGTTCACGGCTCTCTTATCATGTTTTACTTCAGCCGGCAGAACTCAAGGCCCAGAAACCGCTGGACCACCAAAAAAGAAAAGAAAGAAGACTCAAAAAAAGTTCCGAGGGCGGGAACAGAAATCTGCAGAGCACAAGGCCAAGTCCGTGGCTTCTGGGGCCAAAAAGCCGGCAGCAGGCAGGGAGGAGGGGGTTTCCAGCCCCACTGGGGCCCCTGAAGGTGAGGCTCTGGGGTTAGGGCGGGTAGGGCTTGGGTGAAAGCGAGGCTCGCTCTGCTCTGGGGCACACCTCTGGGGCACACCGGGGAGTAAGTAACTCGAGACTCCAGGAGCGAAGAGCAGCCGCGGTCTGAGGTGTGTGTGGGGGGAGGGGGGGGCAGGACCTCTCCTCTGAGGCTGGAGCAGATCGTGTGGCAGAAAATGTTTTGTAAGCTTCAGTGACTTGGGATCCATTGCCTGACCTAGAGGAGGTTGTGGGGACCCACCTTGGTGGAATACATACAAGGTGTATCAAACTTTCTGCAGTTCCACAAGTGGCCGCGGTGTGGGGCTGAGAAGCAAAGGCTGAGGCCTAGGTGCTGGGCTCTGAGCAGGGACTGAGGACCAATTCTAGCTGTGTCTGCCCCTACAGATGGACGTGCCACAGAACCTGTCTCTGTCTTTGCCTTGGATGTCCTTAGACAGCGGCTGCACGAGAAGATCCAGCAGGCCCAGGGCCAGGTGGGTGGCCCTTTCAGAATGGTTCCTTGACCTGGCCCCCGCCAGTGTCTGCTCTGTAGAGGCACAGGCGGGCCCTAGGAGGAAGTTTCCTCCTCAGGGTACATCATCACTGAGACTAGGGTGGCTCGGCACAGCCTGGCTGGTGCCACGGCCCCTCTCTTGAGGGAGGTGAGGTGGCTGCGGGCTGGGAGAGGCAGCAAGAGTGAGTTGTGTCAGGAGAGAATGCACGGAGGGCAGGGGCTCAGACTCCCACCTGGGTTCTGAGCCAGTGGAGAAAGGGTGAAGTGCCTAGACAGTCAACGGCGTCCTGGCTCATGGGAAGGGCTCAGGAGGGAAGCACAGCTTTGTGTAGGGTCACTGGTACCCTAAGGAGACCCTCACTGTCCTGCATCAGCACTTCCTCACCTACCTTCTGGCCCGGGTTCCATCCCAGCCACGTGCCACCCGGTCCCTGAGCTAGGGAAGCCTCTTTTGAGTGAACCGCTCCTCAGGGCAGCACCAAGGAGCTGTCTGCGGCCACGCTGGAGAAGCGGCGCCGGAGGAAGCAGGAGCGAGAACGCAAGAAGAGGAAACGGAAGGAGCTGCTCGCCAAGAAGAAGGCAGCGCAAGCTCAGGAGGCAGAGGAGAAGGAAGCAGTGGCTGAAGTGGCCCCGGGCACAGCCAGTGCAGAACCTGCGGAGCCAGTGCTGATCTTCAACAAGGTGAGGGGGAGGAGGACTGGCCTCACTGCGCGCTCCTGGCCTGGGCTGCTCAAGGGCTGTTTGTCCCCAGGTGGAGGTGAGCGAGGAGGAGCCAGCCAACAGGGCCCAGCGCAGGAAGGAGAAGCGGCAGCAGGTGAAGGGGAACCTGACACCGCTGACAGGCAGGAATTACCGGCAGCTGCTGGAGCGCTTGCAGGCGCGGCACAGTCGGCTGGAGGAGCTACGGGAGCAGGATGCATGCAAGGCCCAGGAGCTGGAGGCCAAGATGAAGTGGACCAACCTGCTGTACAAGGCCGAGGGCGTGCGCATCCGCGACAACGAGCGCCTGCTGGAGGATGCGCTGAAGCGCAAGGAAAAGCGGCGGGCACAGCGCCAGCGCCGGTGGGAGAAGCGCTCGGCGCAGGTGGTGGAGAAGATGCAGCAGCGGCAGGACAAACGGCGCCAAAACCTGCGCAAGAAGAAGGCAGCGCGGGCCGAGCGACGCCTGCAGAAGGCCCGCAAGAAGGGCCGGGTGCTGCCACAGGACCTGGAGCGAGCGGGCCTCGCCTGAGCCCTGCCCAGCAGGCCTTCCAGCACCTTCCTGCCTGTGGCTGTTGTCACCGCCCAGTTGCTGTGACACCGGAATGTCCCCAAGCTCCCAACATCACACAGTCCTACGGTCTGAGCTGCCTCAAAGCTGGGATTGTGTGCTCACTAGAATGGCCACATCCTCAGACCCAACAAGGCGGGCCCTGGTCCACCAGAGCAAGGAGGAGGGGACAGGACAGGGGTGTGGCCGCCGACTGTGAGTGGAAGGCAGTGCCTTGATCAGGTGTCTGGTTCTGAATCTTGGCGAGCTGGGCTGTGCAGGGGAACAGCTGGCTTCACAGAAGCTATAGGGACTGAATGTGGTTCTGAGCCTGAATACTGAGGCCTTTGCTCAGTCCTGGTTTCTGCCAGTGTCCCCCACAGCATCCCTACCGCATCCCTGCCGCTCAGAACCCAGAGGGTGGGGGCATCTTCCCGGATCCAGGCCACATGGACACATCTGGGCAATCACTGGCTTGGGGGTAGTAGCACTGGTTGGTACTTTCTGGAGTTGGGCCTGCACGTACAACAGGCATGGGTGGGGAGCAGTGTTCAGGAGACGTGAGCATTTCTCTGGAGGCAGAAAATTCACCCAGCTGAGCCAGCTTGCGGTGTGCAGCAGTTTGCTGGGCTTTGGGAATGGCTGGCTGTGCTCTCTGGAGTCCCAATGAGAGAGTAGGACAGTGCTGTGTCTAGCACTTGGGGAAGTCCTGGGACTGGGGCCCGTCGCAGTGGTGTAGGGCAAGAAGAGTCGCTGGTCAGCAGTCTTTAGGCGACGTCCTCCTGGTGAAGGGACCTGGGCTGGAGCCCTTTGTCTCCTGCCCAGGTGCTTGGTTGTGGCTTGGCAGCTTTCTCCATCCCCTTCTCCAGCCCCCTATCCAAGTTGAGACCCCAGTAAACGGTTTGCACCTTTTGCTCTGTCTTGGAGTTTCCTGGAGAGTAAAAGTGACACAGCTGCCTGGCAGGATGTACACACTTCCCTGCACACATCTGCAGCTGTTGTAGAAACAGCCTTCTGAAGAGAGGCGCACCTGTGCTGGGCCACCACTGTGCCAGAGGCATGGGAAGCACAAGAAGTGCAGGGTTTGTGCCCTGTAAGGGTTGGTGAGCGTCACCCAGACTCCCACTCCACCACCCCAGCTGGAGAAGACACATCCAGGGAAAAAGACATGGTGAGAGAGGGCCAAGATGCTTTGGGCCTAAGCGACTGTTAGGGTGTAGGATCCCCTGGGCAGCTGGAGTACACGGCACCTCTACGCCGGAGATGCACATTTCCTTGGCTGTGTCAGCCACACAGGAGTTTGATAACTCCAGTACACCAGTAAACAGATACTGGACAGCTTTTTTTTTTTTTCTTTTTGAGATGGTCTCACTATGCAGTTCAGGCTGACCTTAAGCTCACTTTAGCTCAGGCTGGTCTCGAACTCGCAACAATCCTCCTGCCTCAACCTCCCGAGTGCTGGGATTACAGGCTTGCGCCACCACGCCTGGCTACATATTTTTTTAAAGGTGCATTAGTACTGATACAAAGCCAACAACATCTTGTTGCATTAAGAATCAAGGGATCGGTGAGGTAGCTCAGCGGACCAAAGCACCTGCTTAGGCAAGTGCAGGGATTGTGGTTCCATCCACGTACCATGTGCCAGGGCTGAGCCTGCCAGTCTGGACAACGTGGTGGCACACACTGTAATCCCAGCACTGGGGAGGCCGAAAGGATCACTGCGAGTCTGAGCAGCACAGTGAGACCCTGCAACAGCCACATGGAACCGGGGATTGAACTCGGATCCTTGCACTTGCCAGGGAAACACTCCACTGAGCCATCTCACCACCCTTTTTTAAATTTAAATTTACATATTCTAAGCCACATTTGGCCCGTGTCTGTCACGATAATGTCCAAGACTGGGTCACTTATGAGGGGTGGATGTATTGCTTCAAGTTCCAGTGACCAGAAGAGAAACCCCAAGTGTTGGAGTCTTGACTGGATCGCAGTGCCACGCCTAACTGGCTGCTCTTGTGGTCTACCTGCTGGGGGGCAGAGGGCTCCAGGCCTCTTTATTTTACTTTGTACTTCCTGTGTTTTTGAGGCAGGATCTTGCTATGCAGCTCAAGGTGATTTTTTTTTTTTTTTTTTTTTTTTTTGTGGAACCAAGGATTGAACTCGGGCCCCTGCACTTGTCAGGCAAGCACTTTTTCTACTGAGCTATCTGTCCGACCCACCAGGCTGATCTTGAGCTCACTTTGTAACCTAGGCTGGTCTCAACCTTGCAATAATCCTGCCTCAGCTTCCCGAGTGCTGGGATGACAGGCATGTGCCACCATGTCTGGTCCTAGCCTGGTTTTAAGAGTACCCCCAAAGTCAGCATTACTGTGTGAAACAAGGAGCCGCTCTGGCCCCAGAGAGCTGAAGTTTGGGACCACACCCACATAAAAGCTACTTTTTGATTTCATACAGATGAAAGTAGCCACTATCAAAATGCAGCAGGTCTGAGCAGACCCCTGTGATTCGTGCCACAAGGGGGGCACCCCAAAGAGGGAGCACCCTCTAGGGAGGAGCAGAGAGACTCCAAACCGCAGCAGTCAAAAGAGGGTACACAAAGGAGACAAAACAGGAGAGGGCAGGTTACAAAGGCCCGGGTGACAGGCGGGAACGGGAGGCGGAAGCAGCCAGATTGGAGGTCCAGCCCGCAGGCAGCTGGTGCCTGAGAACTGACCCGGGTGCAGGTCCATCCTTAGGCTTTGTAGGCCCCGCCCCTAGGCGGGTGCATCCGCAGTTCTGAACTCGGCCCGTTCTCCCCTGTGTCTCTGTGGACAGTTTCTTGTTTGTCAAAAGTAGGTGACTCAGCTGAATGGGGTTGGGAAACAGCCAAGCAGAACAGAAAGGCGCCATTGGAGCCAGGTGTGTTTGCAGCAGGTGAGGCATCCCGCCTCGGGGCCAGGGTGCCAGCAGCCTCTACAGTCCAGTTTCCCATGAGGCTTTTTTTTTTTTAAATTTTGGCAGAACCAGGGATTGAACTCAGGTCCTTGTGCTTACCTGGGAAGTGCTTATTCCACTGAGCCATTTCCCTTTTTTAAAAATTTTTTTCCAACAGACTTTCTTGTTAAAGGGGAGCTTGAGTACCCCAACCAGCAGCACGCCTTGGGTAAGGCTAGAGAGCCAGCTGCTATGGCTGGTCCCCAGCTGTCTACTTCTGACACTTTCCCATGGGAAGGGGAACGTAACAAGCATCTGTGACGTTTAACCAGAGGGGTAAGGGGAAAATCTATGTCTCAGTTGACCTCATTCAGCTTCCCTGTTGCATAAGTAGATGATTTTCATAGGGATGCAAGCCCTGTTCATGAGGTCACAGAAAAACAGCTTCATGTACAGTCAAGAAAGGTCATCAAGGTGTTAGAAGAAAGTATATTAGGGGCTGTGGAGGTAGCTCAGAGGCAGAGCGCCTAACTGGGAAGCACAAGGTTCTCACTTCAACCCATGGCTCTGTGTGCCATGCTGGCCCGGAACTCTGGATGTGGTGGTGCACACCTGTAACCCCAAGCTCGGGAGGCTGAGACAAAAGATCACTGAACTTGAGACCAGCCTGGTGGTTGCCAGAGTGAGCACAAGGGCAGCCCAGACTGCATAGTGCAACCCTGTCTCCAAACAGGCTAAAGTAAAACAGCCACGTGAGCCCACCAACCAGGCAGTGCCAGAGCTGACCGGCAACGCGCAGCCTCTCGGCCACGTGTCCAGTGTCTTATCCCAGCGAGGCAGCGCAGCCCACAGCCACACCGAAGACCCTCCCGGTGCTCAAGCCCTTAAGCTAGAAGGCAAGATTTCATTCTTGGAAGTTCGCACTATCTTGATTCCAAAACCAGACGAGGACCCAACCAAAAGAGAAAACTCCAGGCCGATCCATAGAACGCGTAGGAGACTCCTCAGCAGGACCCTGGCAAGTGTGCGGTGGCGGTCCTGCCTCGCCGCTGTAACCGCGGTGCCCTGTGGGCCGAGGGAGGGCTGCCACGATTCTAGGCCAGCCTGGGCTTCCCACAAGTCCAAGACCAGTGGGAGCTGCATGGCGAGACCCTGCCCGCCACAGACTGGCAAGCAGCGCACAACAAGTCGTCAAAAGGATGAGCGTGGCGACCAAATGGGCCTCCTCCCAGAGATGCAAGGGGGCTCAGCGCACCACGCAGGCAGATGCCGGGCAGGAAGTTCACATCATCTCACCAGACGCAGCCCCTGGAAAACCCAGCATCTACTCGCAGGAATAAAGCCTGAAGAGGGCTGGCAAGATAGCTCAGCGGTCTAAAGCGCCTGCTTTGGCAAGCTTAGGCAAACTCTCAGGGCCCGCGGTTTAATCCCCAGCACCACATTCCCCAAGGGTGGGCTGAGCTGACTCCTCCCCCACCCCCCGCAAGAAAAGAGTCCATGATGTGTAGCGAGACACTGTAATAAATAAATAAATTTTAAAAAATAATAATACTAAATAAAGCCTGAAGAAAGTAGGTACAGGAGGATCTTACCTCAAACTGATAAGCTGTTATGAGAAAGCTGCCCCCATATTAAAGGGGGGAAACCAGAAAGCTTGGGAATCAGGAACAAGAGGATGCACACTTGTCTCAGGTACTTTTTCCTCATTGCTGGGACAAAATACCCAACACTCACTATGAAGGAAAGGTTTATTTAGCTCAGTTAGTGGAGGCTCGTGTGTGCTCAGCTGGCCCCAAGGCAGAGGAGCACTTGGCAGAAGGCAGCAGCTCATGGCAGCGGAAAGCAAAGAGCAAAGGGAGGGGCGGCTGTGGCAGCCGGCGAGCCTCCCCTCCTCACATCTGTGTGCAGATTATTTGTCCCAGGGCGAGTGTAGCACTCACACCCACAATCCCAGCATTGGCTCAAGAATGAGTCACAAACTCTTTTTTTTTTTTTTAATGTCTTTTTGAGACAGGGTCTCACTATGCAGTTCAGGCTGGCCTTAAGCTCACTTTGTAGCTCAAGCTGGTCTTGAACTCACAACAATCCTCCTGCCTCAGCCTCCCAAGTGCTGGGATTACAGGCACCACCACGCCTGGCTCAAGTCACAAACTAGAAGCTGCCCCATGAGTGCGGCTTTCAGGGTGCACCTTGACACAAAGCGTAACGCCACTCTACAGTATAGTGCTTTGCAACATGAACCCAAGCACAGGCAAGAGAAAGAATGAAGAGGGATAGGGACAGATCAAGTCAAGGCACCCTTAGATGCAGATGCCTGGTCCTCGGTGGAGGAGGCCCACAGGGTCCACCAGGACTCCTGGAACTGATAACTGAATTCAGCAGTGTGGCAGGACAGAAGATCAGAACTGCACGAGAGCCAATAGCACACCTCACACCAGTAATGAGCTCACCAAGGAGGAACTTAGGAAAGCGGCACCATCCATAACAGCATCAAGAAAACTCACAGGAATTATTCTAACAAAGAAAGTGAAAGGTCCCTGCAGGGAGATTCATGTACTCTAAGAAGAGAGACCAAAGGATGCAAGAGGCACTGAGCAGCCAGGCCCCTGGGAGGCAGGACCAGCGTGGTCAGCAGCTGCACAGCCAGAACTGGTGCATAGATTTGACCAGCCCTGATCAGGGTACCCACAGCACCCCTGGCAGCTGCAGAAAAACAGTCCTGAGCTCCACAGGAACAAGAGGCCCAGAATAGCAAAGGCAGCCTTGGCAACAGAGCAGGAGGCCTCCCCATCCCGGATATCAGGTTACCTGATAGAGCTACAGTGAGCAAAACATCAGTGGTGCAGTGGCAGTGACAGAAATGTGGATGGATGGGAGATGGGACAGAAGAGAGGACGCAGAATGACCCCAGGCACATTCTGCTATCTGGTCTTGGACAAGGAGACCAAAATCATTAACTTGTGGAAAGATGGCCTCTTCAGTAGACGCTGCTGGGAAAACTGGCTGTCTGTGCACAAGACTAAATCTGTACCCATACATCTCACCGTGTCCTGAACTAAAATCAGCGTGGACCCCCTGGCCTGCCCCTGAGACTTGAAATGTCCCAACCCCTGGGGAGGGTGACTTTTGGGTTCACTTCAGATATGTGTTGGCTCTGGTGCCAGGTGATAGGTTCTGGCCCTCGTATGAATTGCCAAACTATAATGGTGGTCATCTAACACAGCTGAAGCTCTTAAAACAACAGCTTGTCTTTCCAGAGACCACCTACCCTCTTCTTCCCCACCCCAGTCCTGGTGCAGTTTCTTTTTTCCCACTGACACAAAGGAGACCCCAATCAGCTCCTAAGGTATTGCTAAACATCCCCTCAAACTCCAGCTCTGGAAAAAGTACATAAAAGCCTCCTGCTGTCTCAGGTCGGAGAATCTCCTGTCTTCCCTTAGATTCTCTCCATGTCCTCCAAGAGCAATAAAGCCAGCCAGGCGTGGTGGCACACAGCTGTAGTCTGCTTGGGAGGCTGAGGCAGAAAGATCCTTGTGAGTTTAAGACCAGCCTGGGCTACACAGCGCAAGGACAGACAGCTGCGTAGCGAGACCCTATCTCAAAAAGACAAATGCAATAAAGCCTCCCGCTTCTTTTCACTTATGTCTGTGCTGCATCACCACGGAGAAACCTGACACCAGGGGCCCCTGGGGCATGAGATTGGAAGCCACAGACTTGGCCTTGAACCCTCTGGACACTCCTCTGTACAGATTCCCAGGACAGCAGCGTCAACCCCAGGCTGGAGCTCAGTGGCCAAGAAGGGGGTCCACTTGTCCCACATGGCCCTGGCCTGGTCTCGCTTGAGCACCAAGCTTTCCTGTGTCACGGGAGCCTGTCCCCGCTCTGGAGTCATCCGCCCGGGCTGTAGTGTTGATGGAGTTAGAGGTTCTGTCATCACCATCATCACCAACTCCGTGTTTTGATTTCAGCGCCATGGCACCTCTGTGCTCACTGGCAGCCGAGACTGTGCCTGGGGCCACAAGGCCCACATCACATCTCTGCTGTAGGCACAGTCACCCAAGGGCACAGGGCAGCCAGTCGTGGGGATCCAGGGCTGCAGGGAGTCGCAGCTCCAGGATTCCTTGCCGCTCATGAGACGTTTGCTCTTAAGCGTGGTCTTGCAAGGACTTTCAGCAGGCTGACCCCACCCTGCTTTGGCTTTTGGATGGCTGGGGATGAGCTGTGCAGGATAATAAGCTCTCAAGGTGGCTCGCGCTGCATGCCCTGGGCATCTGGGGCAGCACCGGGCAGTGGTACTGAGCCTGTGTGCTGTGTTCCCCACTGTTCAGGCCCTCACGTGGTGTGTGTACCTCCTCCAAGCCCTCTGGGGGGGGGTCAGTGACGAGGCTGCGCCTTGCAGGGGAGGGGGGCACTGCTGGAGCACATGGGGGCACAGTGGGGTGCTGTGGTTTGGAAGGAGAACAAGAATAAGCTGCAAGCCAGGCATGGTGGCGAATGTGGGAATCCCAGCACTCAGGAGGCTGAGGCAGGAGGATCCCACAAGTTTAAGGCCAGTGTGGACCTTGTCTCAAAATGTCAAAGAAAAAGAGTCACAGTAGAAGCAGCCCCCAGTAGAGGGGACTGAGGACAGGAAGAGGGGACCCAAGCATGAACACAGGAACAGACTCACACTGGACATTCCTCCTTTGCAGTTGGCAGAGAGTCGGGCCTTGTCAGTAGAGGGCACTGCAGGGTCGCAGGGAGAAGGGAGCTGTAGCTTCAGGACTATCTTCCTGCTTCGAGCTGCAGCACCTGGCTGATAAGCAGGACCCCAGGGAGCTCCCCCAGTGCTGGTAGCACCCTGCGCAGGCTCCAGAGAATGCCATTGGTCCTCCAGCCCACCAACCCACACCTCAGCGAATCCGAGACACTTCCTCCCTGCCCACCCATAGTCACGGTTCACACCCTCTGTTTCCTTCCCTCAGCACCCACATTGAGGTTGGCTCCACTTTGCCAGTGGTGGTATGAGTCCCACCCCATGCCCACAGGGGGTGCCGCCGTCCCAGCCCCTTGTTGAGAAGCCTGTCCTGTGTGCTCTGCACCGCTGCCCCTCTCTGGTGCCTGCTCTGTTGCTGGCTGCGGTTTCCTGGCTGCTCCTGGTTGCCCTCTGCCACACTGCAGATGCCACCTCCCCCATGGGGCTGGCATCTCAGGTGCTCAGGGACCCCTGTGGGTCTCTGGGGCTCTTCCTCTCGCGTGCCACCCCTGGCTTCTGTCTCACCTTCCGGTCGCCACCACTGCCCCCAAGTCCCTCCTTGGCCTCCACCCCACCAAGGCCACCCTGCCCCTGCTGCCGGGCCCCTCCTCCGCTCTGGCTTCGTCTCCCCTCACCCAGGGCTTGCCGCCGAGCCTGCCCTGGGATCGGTGTCCACAGACAGCCCTGACTCGGGTCTGACCCGCTCGCACCCTGTCCATGGCCGGGACGATCTAGCATTCACACTTGTCACCCCCAGCGCCTGGGCAGATGTCACAGCACCGTCACTGTGGGCCCAACTGCTGCAGTGTCTCCCCAGGGGTTCCTCTGCTTCTGTGTTTGTCCTGGAATCTGTCCTCAGCGAGGCCACAGGGTGACCCTTTCAAAATGTCACATCCCCGCTCGGTCAAGGCCTCCAAGCTGGGCTCCTTGTAACACCCTCCACCCCGCAGTGGGCCCTGCCTCCCTGTGCCCATGTCCCTGCCCTTTGCCCTGTGTTCCTGGCCCGTGCCAGGCCCCGCCCCCTCCAGGTCAGCACTCGCCGTCCTTCCCTGAAGGCTGCGCCCACTTATCCTCCTCGCCTCACTTCCTCCCCCGCCCTCGGGTCTCCGCGCCAATGCCACCTCGGTGGGCTGACCCGCACCGCTCACCTAGAACACAGCAGCCCCTTGTCCCACAGCCGCTGCCCGACCTGTTCCATTTGCTTTCCCCACAGCTCCTATGACCTTTAAAATGATATATAATTATACGAATCAGTGGGCAGTCAGGAGATGGAGCCGCACAATGCACTGAGCAGGGAGCGTTTATGTGACGAACAATGGACAATGCGTACGTAAGAGCTGCAAAGAACAGCACAGGGTCGCAGGAGAACCAAGGAGGAAGAGAGGGTGGCGAGGGGCCTTCCACAGGCTGGGCCAGACCTCGTGGGTGGGAGGGGTGGCTGCAGCCCAGGGCTGGGGACCTCTGCTGGGGCCAGTGTGGGCCAGGGCAGGGCAGGGGCAGGAGCTAGGGAAGGGCGGGCCGGCCAGGCAAGCACTGGCAGGTGGTTGGGGACCCCGTAGACCCTGTACTAAATAAAAAAAAAAAAAAAAAAAAGAAACAGAGGGGAAAAAAAGTCCCGTTTTCTGTCCTCTGTGCAACTCCCACATCCTTTTCCAGGCTGCTGCGTGCATGAAGGTCAGTGCCTGTGTATCACCAGCAGTGCCGGGGTCTGGTCGGCCAGGCTGAGTCTCGCCCTGCAGCTGCCCACTGCCTCTGCTTTTCTGGTGTGGTGCAGGTGAAGCAGCTAACACACTACCACCTGGCCCACAGCTTCACTGAGTCAGAGAATGAAATTGGGGACAAAAAGGAGGTAGTTAAAAGAAGTGCTGTATCAGTGGGGGCTTTACTAGAGGAACACAAGACATGCAAATGTGTAAGAAATCACAAGATTGGTTCACGATGGCCAGCCAGAGTTGGATGAGAAGGCGTGCAGAGGGCGCCTGCATGCTGGAGACGGAAGGATTTGGCCCAAGGTCTGGAGCTCGCTGCAGTGTTCTGTGCAAGTCTAATCAGGAGGCCGATGGGTCTGCAATGGAAGGCTGGAGGATCCAACGCAGAGGCCAAGAGTCTGCGCTGCAAGCCGGGAGATGGCGTCCAGCTGACTGGGAGGAGCTCCTCTGAAGAAAGGGAAGCCTCTGTTCTTTCTCAGCTCCCTTCTATAGCCTTTCAGTGACGAGCCACCCTAGGGTGGGTCCTTCACATCCAGGTGTGAAATTGCTGGGCTGACTTAGCTAAGCTTCTAAACTTCTCAAGTTGACACGATCAAACACTACAATCCACCCCTTGTCAACTTGGTGATTAGGCTTTTTTTTTTTTTTTTTTTTTGAGACAGCGGTTCACTATGCAGTTTAGGCTGACCTTGTCATTACTTTTGTAGCCCTCAGGCTAGCCTTCCCCAAACATATCCTCTCTGCCTGAGGTGGCCTCGATGGCAGACACCGCTGCCCCACACTGGAGGAGAGGCTGGGGCGCCCCCGTGTCCAAGATGACGGGCTCTACCTGTCAGAGAGAGGCCTCTGCTCCTGCGCCCATTTACCAGTCTGGCCCCGCCCTCAAGCCCCACCCTGGAGCTCTGGCCCCGCCCCTTGAGCCAGTCCCTGCCTTTTGAGCCCTGTCTGCCCCACGACTTACATGAGACTTTGGAGGGACAACTAGATAGAAAGCATAACAGACAACATCGGGCTTTCATTTGCGTTTCCCTAGTGACTTCTGAAGCTTAGCTGCTTCTCATGTCCTTGCTGCCATCGGGAGGGTTATTCCGTTGTCTGGAAAGACCATTTATCTTTTTTTTTTTTTTTTGAGACAGGGTCTCACTGTGCGGTTCAGGCTGGCCTTAAGCTCACTTTGCAGCTCAGGCTGGCCTCGAACTCACAACAATCCTCCTGCCTCAGTCTCCCGAGTGCTGGGATTACAGGCATGCACCACCAGGCCCGGCCTGGAAAGACCATTTATCGTTTTTGCTTATTTTCTAATTCTTTTTCACCTGTTGCATTTGACAGTTCTAGTCTGCTGTCAGATGCTTGGTTCTGTCTTAGTTACTTTTCTTGTTACTGAGACAAAATACCCAACACCCAAGGTCCAAGGAGGTTGTTTGGTTTATTGTAGTTTCCAAATACTTGGCACCCAGTGTTAAAGGAAGAGATGTCTACTACAGCTGGGTTCACGTGGCCGAGGTTTCAGGCCATAGCTGGCCAGCTCCAGGGCAGGGTGCCTTGGCAGAGGGGCGTGCAGTGGAGAACCAGCCCGTGGTGGGCAGAAAGCCTCGAAGCAGTGGAGTGCAAAGAAGTGGGCAGGAAGCTGGGCGTGGTGGCACAGGCCTGTAATCCCAGCACTCGGGAGGCTGAGGCAGGAGGATTGTTGTGAGTTCGAGACCAGCCTAAGCTACAAAGTGAGTTTAAGGCCAGCCTGAACTGCATAGTAAGACCCTGTCTCAAAAAGACAAAAAGAAAAGAAACAACAAAAAAAAAGTGGGCAGGAGCGATGTGCAGTGGGCGGAGCCCTCCTTCAGTCCTGTGCTCTGTCCAGGCTTCACGCCATCAGGTGGCCTCATCACACCGGGGAGGAGGGCCCTTCATCCCAGCACTGCACACTCTACACCCGGCCACCTCCAGAAGCCCCCCGAATGCATGAGGCTTTGGGGACATTGGACGCAAGCCAGAAGACGTTCACAAAAATTTCCTCTGATGTCTTAGCTATTCTTTTTTATTTTCTTGAAAGGAATAATAAAAATTTAGTTTTGATAAAGGCCACGTAATCACGTTTTTCTTTTCTGGATCGCACATTTGATGTAGTATCTAAAACCCTGACGTAGTTTCATATTCCAAAGTTTTTTGTTTGCTTTCTATGTTTTATGTTTTACATGAAATGTGTGGTGCATTTTGAGTTAGTTTTTGTACAAGGCATGAGAATCAGGTTGGGATTCTTCAGGTTTTCTGTCTGTGGCCGTCCACTTACTCTAGCCCGTTTTGTGCCATGGCTGTCTTTCCTCACCGAGTTGCCCTTGTAGTTCCATAAAACTCAGCGGGTTGGTTTGTGTGGGTCTGTGTGGGCCTCTCCTCCATCAGCCCAGTGATCGGGGATCAGTCCATCTGCCAGTGTCAGGCAGTCTTGATTACTGCAGCTGTACCGTTGGCATGGAGCAGTCTGATTCTTCCACATTTATTTATTTGTAGACACAAGCTCTCACTGTGCAGTTCCGGCCATCCTGTTTAATTTTTAAATTTTTGCTTTATTTGAACTATTCTAGTTCACTTGCCATTTTGTGTACATTTTCAAATAATCTTGTCCATTTATCCAAATTTCTTTCTGAAGTTTTGGTATATATCCCATTAAATCTTTTTTATTTTATTTTTTATTTAATACAGGATCTCACTACACAGATCAGACTTGTAGTGACTCTGTTGTTTCCAGTCTCCCGAGTTCTGGGATTATGGATGCACCATACCCGGTCTCAAGTGCCATCTCAGTGAGCCCCGGAGTCGGGGCTGGCACAGCGCCAGGGATCGCACCCCAGTCCCTGAGTCAGCCTAAGAGGAACCCTAATCCACCGAGCAGTATGCCTGGTTGGCCCTTTGTGCTCACTTTTGTAGCCCCCATGTTAGTCTCAAACTCACAGAGATCCTCCTGGTTCAGCCTCCCAAGTGCTGGTGCTACAGGTATGTGCCACTAGGCCCAGTTCTGGGGCTCTGTGGTGGGCGCCCACATCCGGGGCTGAGACAGTGTGTCTGGGCATCCGTATGCCATTAAATCTTTGTATAAAGATTTAATGTGGGAGAAACGGCACCTTTGTGTGTTGAGCCTTCAGCACTTCTCTCCATTTATGTACAGTTAACAATATTCTATCATTACAGCGCCATTTTTAGCACACAGATCCTACACAATGCAGCCCGGAAGCCTTATTTTTCAGTGACTATAAACGGAATTGTTTTTGAGAGTGTGTTTGAAGGCTCCAGCAGGGCAGCACAGCCACTCAAACACCCTGGCCGAGGAGCGCTTCTCCCCTGTCAGGGCACTAGCCCTCCTTGACCGAGCAAGCGTGCAGCTTCGGGAGGGACACCCGCCCGGCCAGCCAGACCTGGTCAGCCCTGCGGCCAGCAGGTGACAGAGGGTGCATCCAGCTGGCCTCACGTCTGTGTTGTCTAATGTTTGTGCCGTTGCTCACACGCAAGCACACACTTGGGCTTTGTATATTTATCTTGCATCCTGCAACATTACAGAACTTGTTCATTCATTCTAGGAGGGTTTTTTTTTTTTTTTTTTTTTTTTTGGTTGGTTGGATTTATGTTTTGTTTTTAAATTCCTTGAAAAAACAATTAGATAATCATGTAATCTACAAAAAGAGGTGATTTTATTTCTTTCTAATTTGCATGTCTTATTTTCTTTTCTGTCCTTCGCTCCCCTCCCCTCCCCACCCTATCTGCTGTCAGGAACTTCCCGTACTGTGTTAAACAGAAGCAGTGATAGTGAAGACCCTGATCTGAGCCTGGCCCGTGGTGGCGCTGGGCGCATGCGCACACACACAGCAAGACACAGAACTCAGAACGTTAGCTATAGACTTTTAGAGGTCTTTTTTTTTTTTAATCAAGTTAAGACACTGTCCCTTTATTCTTACTTTTCTAGTTGTACTTTAATGGGCATTGAATTTTACCCAGTGCTGCCTCTGAATTGGCTGATCACATGGGATGGAGCAGGTACGAGTAGGGGCATTCCAGAGGGACCCTGGTAGAGAAGGCCGTGTCCCCCTGGTGTGCACAGTCCCCGCCCCAGAGCCTCTGACAGCATCCACACTCTGCAGAGCCTGCGCTCCTGCCCACCTCCTGCCCAGCACGATGGCGTCCACCGTCAGCTTATTCATCCCATGTACAAGAAGAGCGCAGTGGGGGACTTGGCAGAATCAGCCGCTGGGACCCGGACAGGACCGGCGCACGGTGCGCTCCCAGGGCCCCGGCACCAGCACCGCATTTGCAGGGTGCCCTGTGTTGTCTGCGGTTCATCTCTGCGTGTTGCTCGCCATCTCTCCAGGACGGAATCCTATGTGCTGAGGTCGTAGGGTGCACACGTCAACACTGGTCCCCATGCAGCGAGTGCGGCACGGAGCACCAGGTATGGTCACCGGGAACGGAGCAGAAGCCCCTGCCATGGTGGCTCCAGCCTGCTTGCTGACCCTGGCCCCGTGGAGCACAGTGCCCCTGCCCGTCCTGGGATGGCAGCTTCCCGCTAAGAGCGCCCTCCGCCCACGTGGCACTGGGCCTGTGGCACCCTCAGGACACCGGGCGTCTACAGGGCACGATCTTGTTGGCACTGTCCGGAGGGTCTCAGGCCACCCACCTCAGCACCGAGCACAGGTGCTGCTGGGGACCCGGGACTGGCGGGGTCAGTGGGGGACACAGAGGTCTTGCTGTGGGGATGTTAGGA
>PVKA01011077.1:0-62151 GCA_004027165.1 Ctenomys sociabilis | reverse complement strand
TGTGGCTCCACAATCTCCTTGCTCAGAAAATTTGGAGCTCACCTGAGTCTCATAATATTGCAGTACAGGTTCTCCTATGTCCTGAGTCTTCGCTGACCTTGAAAGGCTAGGTCCAAAATGTTGGCTGGCCTTGTGGCTCTTCTATTTCTTCAACTCTGACTTGGGATCTTAGGTTGTTAGCCATCCAGAAGAAAAGCTGATTAGTATCCTGCAGCTTATGCCATTCACTTTGCCTTATCTGACTCAATTGATTTTACTTGTTATACGTTTCCTTTTGTATTTCTGCTTTTCGCTTGTTATACTACTGACTTGGCTTTTAAATACAAGTAGTGACAAACATTACAGTTTTTATTTAAGGGACAGAAATACTTGCAAATATATATGATGTGCAAAGGTTTTACTTATCATTTCATGGAGTAGGCAATTGTCTTACCAGTGAGGTAACAGAAGACAGGGTGGGAAGCTGTTTGTGCAGACAGCACTGAACCAGAAGCCAGAATATGTGGGTTTTGATTCTAGCTTGCTAGAAGTACATTTTAGGTGAGTTACTTTGTCCCACTGGGCTTCAGTTTTTTACATTTTAAAAATATGGGGTTAGTTAGATCAGATGGTCTCATGCCACCAGGATAATCTTTGGTGGACTCTAGGACACCTGGAATTTGTACATAAATTGTGTGTGTGTGTGTGTGTGTGAGTGAGTGAAAGTGTGTGTACATTACAAAGGTTTACTAGCCAAAGTGTCTCCGACCTTCATTCTATTCTCAGATACTATTCTCCTACCTGCAAATTAAAAGCTACTGGGATGCCTGATGTCTTACGATCTATTTGCATCAATAATGTGGTCCTCTCGGGGAAGCCAATGGTGATTTTTTAAAGCCTTCTAACAGATCTATGTCATCCAGAAGTTAGGATAAGTGTGGAGCACTTTGGAGTCAGAAATGTGCTCAACCCCTTGCTCTCTGTCGGAGCTTGCGCCTGAGGTACCCAGGTGCAGCCGAGGGCCGCTGCTGTGCCTGTGTCCCTGGTAGTCTGCTCTCCACACAGCAGGCAAAGCTGGGTCGCAGCAGAGACAGACGGATGGCAGAGAGCATGGCGTGGAAAAGGGCAGGAGGTAGGAATGGGGCACAGAGTCTGGAAGAGCCAGCAGCTTGTCCCCAGCTTACTTGCTTAGCAAGTGCTGTGTTGCACCAGCAGACATCACTGAATCTGGTGTTCAGCCAAGCACCTTGTAAACTAGTTGTAAATTTTCTTCATCAGGATTAAGTATTACATATTTCATATAGCAATTGAAATAACCCATCTGGAATAATGTAAGTTAGACTGCCTTGGAGGACAACACCAAAAATGTAAATTAGTAATTTATTGATGGGCAAAATTAGGCTCACGCTGTGGGCCAATTAGCACTAATCCACGAAACTTGGAAGTAAATTTGACCTAAGCCTTCATTCAAAGCAAACTGGCTTTCAATTATTTGAGGTGTTTTAAGTCACTTTGCTATTGACCCATTGGCACAGAAGGCTTTGGCTGTAGACCACAGAGGAAAACTGACAAAAGAAGCCTTCCATTCTTGGCTTTTTCAGAGAGAAGTGTCAATGTAAGGATTTTAACAGAATAGCTAATACTTATTTAACACATGATAACACCAAAATTTTCCTTAAGTGTTTTGATTTAACTATATTTTAAAATTCTTACAATTTTTGTAATTTCCCCTCCCTACACAATTCCTCTAAATGTTGAGCCAATCATTCAAGGAATATTAAACAAATCATTCAAAGAACCAGAGAGACAGCTCAGAGGCATAAGCACCTATCTGGCAAAGCACAATGACCCGAGTTCAATCCCTAGCCTATTCTTTCTTGGCCCTGGATGCCTGAGTGTACCATCTTGGCCCAGGAACTGGGTTTGGTGGTATGCCTGTAATACCAGCACTGGTATTACAGAGAGCCATGAGGATCTCTGTGGGTTCGAAACCAGCCTGGGGGCTACAAAAGTGAGCACAAGGCCAGCCTGAACTGCATAGTGAGAACTGTCTCAAAAACAAACAAACAAACAAATAAACCCAAATCATTCAAGGTCACAGTAGGAAGTGAGGTCAAGGAGACTGGAACCATTTGAATAAAAAATACTCTTGTATCATTACTATGGAAGACAGTAATTTTTTTTCTGGTTTACATTGTTTATTTTCTGAATAAATTATGCATCAAGAGAAAACTTTATTACAATCTAATCCTTCCTTTGTAATTCACTATCTTTCCCCCCTTGACCATCATGGTGTGATAGGGTCTTTCAATCAATTTAAATTTTGCCTCAAAATAATACTGGACATTATATTAGTCCAGAAACCCAGGGAGTATTATTGTATTCTGAAAGGCATGGCTATAACTTTATGGCTGGATTCACTAGGCAGACACATAAGTAGAGAAAAGTCCAGCGGGCAGGTGACCATACGTCAGGCATGGCTTATAGTGTGAAGTAAGCACTTGTGTGTTTTGATGCATTGTGACACTGCAATGGAGTCACAGCTAATTAACGTGCATGACAAGTCACGGAGCAATGTGTGCCTCCGCCCTCATTTCTTCCCCGTGCTAAGTGATGTGGAGGGCCATACAATGCCCTGAAGGGACAGCAAAATTACTTTGAATTAGAGATGTTAGCACTATCTCTCCCACGTGTGTGCTTGACTTTGTAAAACTTGTTTTTGTTTTCCTGGAATAGCACTAATGAGAAACTCATATTCGCTAATATGATGAATATTCTAGAACATTAGCCCAGGCCAGTTCTTTTCTGTTGATAATGGCACTCTTTATAAAATGAGGAGAACTTTCTAGATTGGACTAACATTCCCTGAGCTTCTGGACTAATTTCATACCTTCCATCTATTTTAGATGAACTTATTCAATCTGTTACATTCACACATATATGTCACTAAACTGATTATCTATTGAGTGCCTATTAAGGATTACTGATACAATACTCAGTTACTTAAGACTTTTGAGTATCAAACAAATTATTTTTTTCAGCTACATGTAGGATAATAACAGTTTCCCAGGAGTATCACCATTCAGTCATGGGAGAGTTTATAATAATTGTTAAAAGGGGTATTATTTTTCCTTGCTAAAAGTTGAAAATACATTTTTCTTGAGTTTCCAAGTACAATGGAGGCAAGGACTACTTCCCTAATTTCAACTTTAGTATATTTTTCCTTTCATGCTTCTTTGGCTATGCAGCTAGTTCTGGAGGATGCAGAAGGGTGGTGTTGGTAGGATGATTAAAAATCTGGTGAAGTGGCCAGAGACAAGCAGACCAGTCCTAACTCAGCCCTACTTCTCTCAGCAATAAACTTCTGGATTTATTTATGCTGAACTTAAGCATTTAAATTGTTTCCTTTGGGGGAGCTTAAGCTTTCTCCTGAAGATTTATTATTCTTCTTTTTAAAAAGTCTTTTATTTATTTCGTACAAGGTCTCACTATGCAGCTTAGACTTGTGCTGATCCTCCTGTCTCAGCCTCCCCAGTGCTGGGACTACAGGTGTGAGCCACCGTGTCTGGTTTTGGTGACCAGACACGTGTGATACCTGGGATCGAACCTGGGTCCTTGTGATTGCCAGGCAGGCGCTTAGGCTACTGAGCTATTTCCCTAGCCCCTGAAAATTTGTTCTTAAGTATAGATTTACTTTTCAATTGTTTATCTTCATTTTTTTTCATGTAGCTATAATAAGTATTACATCATAAACATACGAGCTTTTAAAATACAGCTCCTGGTGGATTCACTCGGTATCTTTGACATTTATTTGTTACTATTTTGGAAAAAATGAGAACGATCTCTAAAACCCTTGCATGTCTGGTCTATTTGGACTTCATTGTTTGAAGGAATATGTAGAGTTACGATGTTCTTTCTTTCACATCATTTGGAAAATGACAATTTTGCTTTTGAAATTTATGGTGTAGTTAGAATGAACCTTGAATGAATACTAGATTGAGATTGGTGGGGAGACTGGGAATAGCTACCCTCTGGATGGATCAAACCTGGTCACTTACCTGAAGATTACAGGAGGAAGCTGACACCAATAGCTCAGTTGTATGCTCTGACACAATGGAAATGTAGGTTTCTTCACAGTGGGTCTCCCCACTGAAGATGGTAAATATGCATGAGTGAATTCATATCTGAACTTTTGGAGTTGCATTCTCTTCACAGCCTTGCACAGAAAGCTGGAGATGTGCTGGGTATAGCTGGTCTATAAAAGTATGAAGGACAACTTCATGTGAGCTAGAAGTGCCTCTTTAATTCTAATATTTTTGTAGAATAAAGTTAAGAGGCCAATGGATGGTAAATGACTCTGATTTCCAACCTCACTCTCCTTAGGTTATCACTATTTATTTCAAGGTTTTCCTTAGTAAAAAGTGATTTTCTTCTTGCAATGCATCTAAAAAATTATAACAGAAGCTTAGACTTGCAGAGAGAACACACAATTGATACAGTTCTAATACACAATTGATACAGTTCTAATATTGAGCATTGGTCATGGTTCTGTTACTCTGGGTAACAATCTATTAAGCAAAATATTTATTTATTTATTTATTTATTTGGTGGAATCAGGCATTGAACTCCGGCCCTTGTGCTTGCCAGGCCAGTGCTTATTCTACTGAACTATCTCCCTGGCCTGAAAACACTAACTTAACTATGTATAAAATAAGGAAAATACTGACTTGTTTTCTCTTCCTGTTGGAAACATTAGAACTATTAAATTAAACATTTTGAGGAAGTTCAAATTGCTTTCCTTACAAATAACTTGGAGCAATGGATGGCATGAACAAGACACTGTAGGCAAATGCTTGGATGAGTGGTAAAAGGTTGACCAGATGCCTGGGTAAAATATTTGCTAACTTGGGTTTCCCACTTGAAGAGAATTAAATTTTCACCTTTGAAAATTGAATGACATAAAAATTGCGATTCTGTTGTGTGAGTGTCCACACTGTCCCATGAGGAAATCAAAATTTATCTTTTCTTGGTGTGGTCTGGTCTTTCTCCTTTGTTTGGTGTGATTATTCATTGAAATCATGTCCAAGCTTTAAAATGAGCTGATACCTGGCCTCTGCTTGAAAGTTTTCCTGATTCTCTGCACTTCCCGACATGGAGCTGCTTCCTCTAATAAGTAATTGTTTTAATCTCCTTGAATTCATTTTTTTTTTTTTTTTTTTTTTTTTGAGGAACCAGGGATTGAACTCAGGGCTTTGCGCTTGCCAGGCAAGCGCTTATTCTACTGAGCCATCTCCCCGGCCCCCTCTCCTTGAATTCTTTGTGAGATCCCTGAGGTCATCTTCAGAATCTTCTCAGTGCCGAGCAGGCCCCTACCTTACTCCTCTTCTGTCTCTTCCTAAGCACAATGCTTTCAAGTCATGTTTCAGTAACTCTTAGTATAAAAATTAGAATACTTCTAACTGGTAGAAATCTTTTCTACCAGTCACTGTCTGCATTTTAGATGACAAATGCTTTCATGTTTTCAAACCCTTCTTTGACATTTACTTCCATTGAGATCAGTACAGTGTCTCATGTGGCGAAAAACAAGGTAACATGGCTCCATTTCTTTATCCTTCTGTTTTTTTTGGCATGGCTCTTTGGGAGCTGTGTTCAAAAAGACTATGGTACTATAGAGACAGGATGGTAAAAATGTGAAGCACAGTGCTTGGTGTAAAGAACCGACTAGACTAGGTTTAGGACTTACAGTAAGTGGGAGTCAAAGAAGCTCATAGGTCCAGCCTAAAGGCTGTAGTTTGTGCAGGTGGGTGGGTGCTGATAGCAATCATAGAGTGTTTTTTTTTTATTTTATTGAAAAATAAATAGCAATGAGACAGTTTCAAATCAAATTATTAGGACAGATTCAATAATTAATATATTGCATATTGTTTTTGTAGTGGTTTTTCATCGAGTGTTCTTGCTGTTCCTACTCTTGCTCAGTGATCTCTGCCTAATGTCATTGTGAGGTGCACAGGGACTTCCACAGACCTGCAAGTGTCCCTGATGCCCCTCTACTGACCCCAGCCATTCAACCTGAGAGTACTCCCCAACAACGCTGAAGCTAGGGTGGGAGGGCTCTTGCATCTACTTGCTCTGTCAGTAAGGGGCCTTTAATCTGTTTTAGCATGAAAAATTCATTAAGAATGTACTATTATTTCATCAGTGAAATCCTCAAATTTTAAATTAAATCCATAGGTCTGGTTTAGCAACCGCCGTGCAAGATGGAGGAAGCAAGCTGGGGCCAATCAACTCATGGCTTTCAACCATCTCATTCCGGGGGGATTCCCTCCCACTGCCATGCCAACCCTGCCAGCATACCAGCTGTCCGAGGCCTCTTACCAGCCCACGTCAATTCCGCAAGGTATAAGGCAGAAGAGCAGAGGAGATTAAGCTGTAGCTTCCAATCGCTTTCTCCGGCAGATATTTCGTATGGTGAATTCTTTCTACGATGTTGATATCAATGCTATCTGTGTGTCAGTTATGTGACACTGAGTTGTGCAAAGTGTTCCTGTCACATTTCAGAAACATGGTTTATTCCATGACATAGCTGAATTCCTCCACATGAATGGTATTGTAAAATAATACCATTTCAGTATTTTAAAACAAAACAAGCTTCCCAAATAAACATGGAGTTTGCATTTTTTTTTTTGTTAAAAATGCACGTCTACATTTGTACACCAACTCTGAGATGGTTACTAACCGCAGCACATTTGTGCAGCAGTTTGTAATTAACTGAAGTTCTGTGATGGTTACTAACTGCAGTAGCAATGTGGAGAAGGAATGCTTTGATAAAGTCACTATTTCTTAGCACTAAGAGTTGGATGGGATAGCGTTAAATTGCAAGACTTGAGTATTTTGGATCATGAAAGATTGCATGTCAGGCATTCAAACCTGCTGTTACATTAACATATAGGTACTCATTCGATAAGATAAATTGGTTAATTGCCAGACTGATTAATCGCATTCACTACCAAAAGTCTTTTTAAGCATTGTGAACATGATTTCTGCCTTCTGCGTAGGTGTGCTATGAGAGCATTTACCTAACTTATGTGCTTGCAAATATGCACAGAGGTGGATGTGGTTGTACTTGTTGAAGGATTCTATACATATGCATTAGGAAATACAGCTGGAATTCTCATGGGGCCTCACTACTACATATCCCTGATGGCTTGGCGACTTGGGATGTTTTATGCTAAACTTGCTCTTCTGGCCTGCAAAGGAACTTTCTGGTTGACGATCTTCTTCATTCCAGCCGTGTCGGATCCCAGCAGCACCGTGCACAGACCTCAGCCGCTTCCTCCGAGCACCGTACACCAAAGCACTATTCCTTCAAATCCGGACAGCAGCTCCGCCTACTGCCTCCCCAGCACCAGGCATGGATTCTCCAGCTATACAGACAGCTTTGTGCCTCCGTCGGGCCCTTCCAACCCCATGAACCCCGCCATTGGCAATGGCCTTTCACCTCAGGTCAGTCCTGTGTTTCTAGACAGATGATTTGCTGTATACCAGAACCAAATAGTCAATTCCCTGAGGCAGGAATATAATGAATTACCAAATTTAAACCATAATGTATTCTTTATACAAGCCACATGATTTTAGTTTTCTAGTTTCCTTTCTCTCTACCCTTCCTACTTTTTGCAGCAAACATTGTAGCTTAGACTTAAAATTCAAATGATTGTTAATGTGATCACGGAGACTTTGTGTTTATACTTAGTTGCTGAGGCATTTGTCATGGGTCTTCTCTGTCCCCAGCTCTGGGTTTTGGTAGAGAACCCCACAAACATGGCGTTAGTTCTGTTTCTTGTTTCAAATGCTACTTGGTGAGTGGACAGGGTTTTGTGCAAAAGTACCTAATATGAAAATGCCAAAGCTTTGACACAACAACCCAAGGGGTAGAAGACAAGTGATGTGGAGAGTCAGCTGACCACTACAGCACTCCGAAATAAATGACTTAGAGATGCATAAATTAGGAGAATGACTGCTCTTTGGGAATATATAAATATTTGAATGTTGTAATTGTTTTTCTAATTTGCATTGGACTATGAGCTTTTCTTGGGAGAGCATATTAATAAATTGCCTTGATAATTGCATGTCAGAGAGATGGTTAAATTTCTTACATGTGGCATCTGTCTGAGGTTGACATTATTAGCAGTTGTTTAAATACAGATCACTTGATTTTATTAGAGAGCAGTTGGCCCAGGTGGTGAGATGAGCTCTCCACTAAATTTGGAGAAGTGTCGCAGAGGGGTTGCAATCTATAATTGCAATCGAGAAGCCCTTCAGGGCTGAGAGAGTGAGAGTTTTAACAGCTTTATCTTTTCTCGACCTCCTTTTTCCTCCTGGTGGCTAGAAAAACAGAGAGCAGCTCAGAATGACACAAATGAAAAGTGAAAAGACAATTATACTCAATTACACACTAATCACCGACTATCACCGCTGCCTAAGCACCAAGAGGGCATTCTAATAGGCAGAAAATGAGATTTTAATGGCACAAAGGGTGGCCAAAATAACGACTCATATATCTTTGCCTTCTTCGTTTTCTTCCACTTGTGGTGTGATTCTTAGGAGTGGGGTTCTGGGGCTCTGCGCTGCTGTGATAACTCTGAGCAGCTGAAAAGTTCAAAGCCCTCGGAGTTGAAAAGGGAGGATAGCAAAGGCAATGAAATAAACATTTCTGCCTAGAGGCAAAAGTTCATAAATCCTTTTTTTTGTAACAGTAAATGTAATTAAGTTTCATAGATTCCTATAGCACATCCTGGGGGAAAAAAAAAAAAAAACCAACAAAAAACAAAACAAAACAAAAAAGTAGGAGGTGACTTTAAACCTTAGCTGAAAAATAACAACATGAAAACAATCAAAAGTGCTTCCCACGGGACTTTATTGCATTTCATTTCCAAGTGGTGGCATTTGTGACTATGATTTTGCATGACAATCATGAGCTTATACTGACAGAGTCATCTTTACAAACCTCAGATTTCCTGCAGATAAGCTTCTCCCACAGGTTGGATAGCACATCTAAAGTAGTTATCTGTGATTTTTTTTAAACCTTAGTTTGTGGCCATAGAAAAGCTTTTCATGATTTGGTTGAAAGTTTTAACAGAAGTAGCCTCCAGTCCGAGGCACCCGTGTGAGGGGAAGTGCGGCCTCTCCAACATTTCTCAGCATCATATTTCATTCAATCGTAATGAGAAGAACGCAAACCTGTACTCTGGGGTGAGGCTGATAGCTTCTCCTCCCATATTATTTTGGATGTAATGATAATTGTACCACATTGCATTACATAAACATTACAGAAGTTGACTTGTTAGAGCTTAAACTTCCAGTGGTTAAGCCTAGATCTCAAGAAGATTAGAGATGAATTCAGGGTTGGTGGTGTGTGTGTGGGGAGTCATCCCTATAACAAGCAATGGAAAATACCACAACATATTTTCCTGTATTTCTTATATAGTCTATTACTTGCTCATTACCTTATCAATATCCAAGGCATTTTGTGTTGCCAGCATATATTTCTGCCTCAAACCACTGTAAGAATCCCATGTCATTTTAGTTTTTGTATCAGTCTTAGAGTTAGAAAAAGAGATGAGTAATACGACATTTCTCTTTATTTCTCAGGCAAAATTAGAGAACAAGAGAAAGACGTGAATCTGTATCTTGCCAAACATTAATGAAATAATGGCTTAGTAAAATTGCAATTAGGACTAGGATTTCATTAGAATTGATCATTTATTTCTCTTGTTTTATGTGTTTTGTATAGGGTCTCACTGGGAAGCTCAGAATTGCAGTGCTCCTCCTGTTTTTAGCCTCCTCAGCGCTGGGATTACAGGCATGCACCACCATGCATGGTCTCGGTGACCGCTCAGTGTACCTTTGGGTGGGGCCAGCATGGCATGTGGTACTGGGATTGAACCCCAATCCCTGCGCTTGCCTAAGCAGGTGCTTAGTCTAATGCGATTTTTTTTGTGGTAGCAGAGATTGAATTCAGGACTTCGTGCTTGTGCTTTCCAGGCAAGCACTTAATCCACTGAGGCCTGCCCCAAGCTATCTTGCCAGTCCTTGGAACTTATCATTTCTTAAGAATGCCTCTAGTTAGATGAGAGATGTTTACAGCAGTTTTGGTTGGCTGGCTTTATTAAAAATAAATGGCAACTTGAGGATTAGATCTAGCAACCTTGTTAACCTGTTAACTAAAGAAAAGAGGTGGCAAGTCTTTAGTTACTGCTTACAGAGAGGTACAGGTTAACACTGGACTACGCAGTATTAACAAGGGTGCTGATACTGTGATGGCCATTTCTCTTCTCCTTCTCTACTTCTACCTGTGCCACCTCTGTCTGGTCAGCTGCAGGACAGATGATTCCCCTGAGGCCCAAAAGATTGTGACCTTCTGTCAGCTACAGGATGAGTAGTGAGAGAGCTGGGACCACAATCTAAGGTCTTGGATCTCCATTGTAGCATGTGATGGAGCAAAGGGGAAACAGCCTTCTTGACAAAGTAGGGGAAGACAGTGTTCATTTTATTTTAAAGTGATTTACTTGTAAAATGGGAAGGAAGAAAAACTGGGATGTGGAGGGAGAAAAGGAAGAAGGGAAAAACAACAACAAGAACAACAACAACTATATCTATATCTATATCCATATCTATATCTATATATGATAGTTAAGAGAGCTACACCACTAATTTTCTTTAGTGTATTGAAAATAAAAGTTTGTGCTAATATTGTTTGTTTGGGTTCTTTACTGCCTATATTTTGTACCCTAAGCAACCAATTGAAAGATAATAATATTCAGTGCATAACTATTGTCACCCCCTATTATCTTTTTGAAATTTTGTTTTATTTTTCCCTCTTTAAAATAAAAAAAATAATAATTTCAGACTATTTTTCTAAACTTTTAGTTTCAGGTTAATTCATACTCTGTTTGCTAAACCAAAAAAGAAATTCTAATAGTGAAAGTACTGAGTGCTTACTGCAACAAGTGGAAAAAAATAAAAGTGGTTTTATAATAGAAAAGCATTATTCCAGGAAAACTCTGCTGGTCTTCTTGCATATTCCTTTCTAGCTCTTTTTGAGTTTTTAACACTTAAAACATGGAAAAGCCTGATGTGGTGGTGCATATCTACAACTGGAGCACTCTGGGAGGCTGAGGCAGGAAGGTCCCAAGTTTAAGCCCAGTCTGGATCAGTTAGTAACTGAGCAAGACTCTATTTCAAAGTAAGCAATGTAGTTTGCTGAGAAGGCTCTGGGTTTTACCAAAATAAGACAAAGATGTAACCGAGATGACATGAGTCTCACTTTGTATCCCACCTTTTGTCTTTCTGTCCTCACCATCGTGAACCTAGTGGGTCTTTCTCTACCAATTAAGTTCAACTGAAGTGAATAGGAAGTTTTTTGGTTTATGGCCTATTTATTGTAGATCTCTTTAGTGGAGGATGTATGACATATTCAAATGTATATTAGAATGTAAATGTGCATTTTGTTTGATGCTTTCACCAGTCATGAAAACTGGTGTAATTTTGACCATTCAGTCTTAGAAATTACGAGATAGACTGTGCATGAAAAACTATAAGATAGTCTTTAGGTTTTTCATCAAGAGATTAATAGAATCCTTAAGACAGGCGAATCATTTCTCTGTGTTGTGGCTAAGGAAGAGTTTGTTTGCCTTTGGGATCTCTAACATATCTGCCTTCTTAAGCGAGGGCTCCTTTAAAGGTAAAATAAAAGTCACAGTCGTTCACCAAATGGTACTTCATTGAGCCTCTGTTCCTCTGCATGGCGAAGGTCTGCTTCCCGGGCTGCAAAAGGAAGACAGACGCAGGGAAGTCACGCCTGTCCGGGAGACCAGGCAGCAGCGGAGCGGATGGGTGTATGTTCATGCCAGTCTAATTCTCACAGTACCAAAAAATTCTTTTTCAGGATTTGGTTACAACCTTTCTTGAATGGCTGAAAGGGCCTGTGCAACTACTTAATTGTTGGCAGCTTTTCCTTTCCTGAGTGAATCAACAGTATTATCTGGGGAATATCCCATCATACTCATGGGGAAACTGAGGCTGAGGTAATGCAATCATACAAATGGCAGAGGGGTTTTCTGGCAGCTTTAAGAGGCGAATCTATTCTTCCATCAACACAAGTTATGCATTTTGGTTGCTGGTCTCTGCCAGAGGAAGCAGAAAATCCCAACACATTTTCTGCATGCTCCGGCCCCGGCCGTTTGGCCTGATTGTCCTACAAGCAGGTTGAGTGGCTTGACAGACGGTGTGCTGGCTGTCACATTCCCTTGCAGACTAAAGCCAGCAGGAGACTGGAGAGAGATTCTTTGTGATGGGTGAGAGGGGGACGGAACTGCAGGACTCCTGAACCCTTCCGGAAGATGGGGTGCAGAAGGCAGGACAGAGCACCCGCCAAGAAGAGCCTTGGGCTCTTTCTAGTGGGCGTTTTCCTCAGTCACATCAGCCAGCCTTTGCTGAAAGGTTGTGTTTGCTTGGTGTGGGGCCATGTAGGACTCAGGAAAAAATAGGCCATTTGTTTCCTCTGTGTCCCCAGGGAATACATTCCCAGCACCTTGCTACACGTGCATGGGGATAAGGAATGCTCACTTGGACTATGGAGTGCACAGAAATAGTACCATATGCTCAAGACATGAGGTTAATTACCATTTGGACCATATTCTTCTAATTAGCTTTCCTGTGCAAGAAATACTACCTCACTGCTCCCCCACCCCCAAAACACACAGAGACACCCCCCCAAAACAAAGCCAATTAAATTAACAAACTTATATCATTTCACACCCCACCTCCACCCTACTACAACTTACCCCTTCATTCTATGGTGACAGCTTCTAATGATTGCTTGAGTGAAACACAGTATCAGTGGGTCTCATGGCCTCTGGGAAGACTTTCTATTGTTCCTCAATGCACCAGAATGGGCCAACTTGGCTGTGTTTAGGGTTCATCAAGCATTGCAAATGACTCTTCAAATGTTTTGGGTTTGGTAAAACCTAAAACACATTTCTACCAGGCACTTTTCTTCTTAATTTTTCAAACTGTGTATTTTAGGGAAAATTTGACCCAGATGGTTTTGATTCATTTACTCTTATATCATTGGTATTTTTTTTTCCTATGGAGCCATTTGATATCCAAGATGCTTTTCCAGCCCTTCCTACACTCATCTTAAGTCTTTTCTGTCTTAAAAAGAGGAAGTTCTCTTTGCAACCTCAGAGGCCATAAATTTTGAGCATTTCTCAATTCAGCATTACTTAAAAATACATTGTGTATACATCTGGATTATTATGAATACATTTGATGTTTAGAGCAGATGGGCAGAGTTTTAGTTTCTAGTCTAGGAGTGAAACAATAACAAAATAAGAAAATAGGTTCAAATTGCAACAAAGGTTTTGTTTTCCAGAATGTTTAAGTGTTATTGATAAATCCCCACGGTAAGGGCTGTACTTGGAAACCTCATTTCAAATTTTGTCTTGGGTGAAGAGGTAACTGAATCGCCTGTCCTGCTTCATGGGTAATCTACAGAGGGAAGAAGGAAAATTCTCATGAAGATTTGTAGACCAGGCTTGAACATGCTTGAATGTTTGCTCGGCGCTCAGGAAGGAAGAGGAGGTCTGCAGATGTCATCAAGTTCCTTGACCATTAATCTAAGCCTGGTTGGATCACCACGGCCTCATGTACGGAGGCACCAGCCTTGAAACAGAGCCCGAAAGAACAGATAGATCTTCACCCTAACGAGATTGTGGTTAATGGCACCAGATGCCAGGATCAACTTCTGTTCTAATTCCCATTTTACAAAAGGAAACCTTTAACTCTATTCCCCATCCAGTTGGTTTTAAAGAATAATGTTAAAATGGAGATTATTAGTGTGTAATATATGTAAATTGCATATTTGGTGTCAGCTATGCCTATTAGGCAGCTTTTCCATTTCATGCATATATGTATTAGACTATCGTGGCTCCATTTCAAATTAGATTTCAATTGCTCAGCACAGTTTCTTTTGACAAACATTTGTTAATCCTGAAACTTATTAGGGAAAAGCATTTAAGTGTTAATATGTGTACACAAGACTCAAGACTGCTTTTGATTTTGCTTGTCATTTTGGGGGCTACAGTGTTAACAGTGATCTCAAATTCTTTAGCTGCAAGGCAAGACGAGGGTTGTGTTTTCATTGAAGATGTAAGGAAAGGCTTTCTATGGATCCGCCTGCTATGTGGATGGAGAATTAAAAATGAACCATTAGAGATGGTTGCCATGGGGGCTTTTTTTTTTTGTTTCACCTGTTTCAATGAAAGTCTTTTTCACCTTGCTTGAGGTTCTTTGCCTTCCTCTTGTGCTGTTGGTACAGATAAAAGCCGAAAGGTTTGCCCTTGTGGAGTAGCCCACTCTCCTTTCATGAGCGCCATATTTCTGGATGTTTTGGGTGCACAGCCGGCAACTGTGTGATGCTGGCATAGCTGCTCAGCCATCGTGGTTTTCTGTTTGACACAGGTTACAGACCTGCCCGCAGCCCAGCTTTATCATTGTGAAGAATCGACAAGCAGGTGGCCGGCCACCCATCCATTTCCCAGTGGAGGCGCTTCATTCCATTTACACTTTCCAGAAATTCATCTGTGGAAGAAAGAGGAGTGATTTTAATTAAAGAGATTTGTTAGGTGTCAAACAAAACTGGGAAGGGGAGCATTCCGATGCCTCTCCAGAGCTGGGGCATCTTTCTGTTTCCTGTCTAAAGCAGCTTGTGAGCTCATGACTGGGGCTTGAAAACTCTTACATGTTTACATAGCTTAAAGGGTGCTTATGATCACAGATGAGCCTGTTTCAGGGATACCAAAAGAACTATGGATAGCTCAGTGGATTAAGGAGTCTTCAAGCAGGAGCACAGGCCAGGGGTTTTATCCCCAGGCCTGCCATATCGGCCCTGCCTGCAGGGCACACTGAGACAGCAATTGAGACTAGGTGTGGTGGCTCACCCCTGTAATCCCAGCACTTGGGAGGCTATAGTCAGGAGAATCACTATGAGTCTAATCTAGTAGTGAGACCCCAAACACCCTGTAGGCCCTTCCCTAAAATAAAAAAAAAAATGGGGCCTGGGAGATAGCTAAATAGAATAAGCACTTGCCTGGCAAGCACAAGGTCCTGAATTCAATCCCCGGTACCAAAAAACAGAACAACAGAAGAACCATAGAACATTCACATATATCCAGTCTGCCATATTGTATTTTTTGAGAAACTCTGCTCTGGGGTGAAAATATCTGTGCTAATCCATTTGTTGAAACCCATGGAGGCTGTCACTGACCTGATGCCTTTCGTTTTGCTCTGCAGGTATGCTGGCTAATCTTCCCTTCAAGAGTATGAAGACAGCCCTGGTTTATATCAGCTCTAGTGTAGGGTCTTGAGTTAGCTAGATTGGGAGACTTGCGAGAGTAGCAGCAGCTTGCCCCAAAGCTTTTTGCAGAAAGGGAGGAAGTAGCAGCCCCTGACCGCATCTTTCATCTTACCTCTAAGTGAACTGCAAGAATCTCTTTCCTGTGGAATTAATATTTTTGTGTCTGCCAAGTTGATTTAAATGGAAACTCTGTCAGCCTAGTTCTTCTGAATATTGGACAAATCAAATGCAGGCCCCATGGTGCTTACGCCCATTTCAGTTCCTTCTAGCCATTGAGGAGAAAAAGAAATTGAGTGTGATTGCTCAGCTTATAGGCCAAGCTACCAGACTAAAAAGTTTTTCGTTATACTGGGTAATATGCAGAAAAGCAGTGCTAAACTCTGATGCAGGGTCTGAATCAGCCCTTTATATGTGATTGGAATGCAATGTAAAGCTTTTAATTTATTACTGCATTTGAAAAATGTCAATATCTACAGAAATCTGAATACTTGCATATTTATTCAATTAGACGCTGAATGTGTGCTTTGTCCTGCAGGCACAGAAGATGTGGTTCAGACTCTAGTTGTGTACTGCTTTTTGTTGTTGTTTCCTTTTTCCTGTGAAGAAGGTACCTGTGCAGGGCCGGCCAAATAGCTCAGCGGATTAAAGCATCTGCAAGCAGGCACAGGAGCAGGAGGTTGAATCCCTGGGCATGGTGTGCTGGCTCTACCCCCGGGGCACACTGAGACAGCAATTGAGACTGGGCATGGTGGTACAGGCCTGTAATCCCACCACTTGGGAGACTGTGAAGAGGAGAATCACTTGGAGTGCTATGTAGTAGTGAGACCCTGAACACCCTGTAGACCCTTCCCTAAATTACAAACAAACAAAACAAAAAAAAAAGGAATCTACCTGTGTAAAACAGTCTGGATTTCATCAGAGGTGAATATTTTTCAAAGCAGAATGCAATTTGTTTAAAAAAATTATTCTTGACATTTAGTTTGAGATTAGGAAATGAGAGTTTTTGGGATTAACAATCCAATTGTCCCTGCAGATCAGAGGAAGTTAAAAAGCTTAGAGGCCTTTGGAGACAGTATAGTTTTAAAATATATTTTTTCTTTATAACCAATGCATAGCAATTGTACATCTTTATGGGGCCCAGCATGTGTACAGTGCATAACAATTAGACTAGGCTAATGGCTGCACCTACCTCAGCAGGCAGATTATTTCTTTACATTGGGCATGTTCAAAAACCCTCTCTACTAGCTATTTTGAAATATTCCTCTGTCCACCATTACCATCCTGCTTTGTTGGAACATTTGAAATTATTCCTCCCACCCAACCCCACCTCAGGATCCATTAGCTTTTCTATTTCTGTCCCTGCCTCTTCCATGGCCTTCTTAACCTCTGGTACTACTATTTCACTCTGGATTTCTTTGACATTGACTTTGTAACTTCTACACATAATGAGAGCCTGTGCTATTTGTCTTTCTGAACATGGCTTATTTTATTTATTGTAAAAGAGTGCATTTTGTAGCTTCATGGAGTATTTCTGTATTAAAGGGAATATTTCTTAGCTGTTGGATGACTGCATTACCAATCCTGGGTGCTGAACTAATAATGAGGGAGGCATACCTTATTTTAAGCAAGAACTATTTGTTTGTTCTTACACATTGCTGATGTCTCACCTAGGAAATCAAATGGTTGAACAATCAAAAATTCCATGTGGTAAGGTCAGAGAAAGGGGAAGATCATCCTGTTATTTCTTTCTTTCTTTTTTCTTTTTCTTCTCTGGTCTTTCTTTCTTTTCTTTTCTTTTTTTTTTTGGCAGTACTGGGAATTGAACTCCCTGTGCTTGCCAGGCAGGCACTTATTCTACTGAGGTCTCTCCCCCGGCCCTTATAGTCTTGTTTTGACTCACTGAACTATAACATGGATATTAATGTATTTTAAAAACCATATGGGAGCCGGGTGTAGTGGCACACACCTGTAGTTGGAGCATGCTGGGGGGCTGAGGTGGGTGGAGCCTCACGAGTTCAGGGTTGCTCTGGGCAACTTTGCAAGACCCCGTCTCAAAATAAAAGAAGATTGGGAATATAGCTCATTGCGAAGACCCTGGGGTTCAATCCTTATACCACAGGACAAGTCAGGAACAGAACAAAAAAGCCCCATACTTTCTACCATGTCTCATGCAAGATACCGAATGAACTGGAAGTATTATATTCAGGCTAGGGGCAGGGGATTCTGAGGCCCAGCGGTGTTCAGTCTCATCAACAAAACAAAATCAGGACAACAGGAAGATTTTGGAAAATAAGTGACAAACCAACTAAATAATATTGAGTTAACAATTTGGGCACATTGTTTTAGTCAGTCGCTTCCGAAGATCTTATTTTGTTAGAGACCGCAAGAGCCAACTTAATTTCTGCAGACCAAAGAGCTCTGCCAGAGACTTCACTGGGGCCCTGCGAGTTGTCAACCTGTACTAAACTCTCTATGAGATAAGTGACATAAATTCTGCCCAGTGTACCATCAGGAACACCAGTAAGTTTTCAGGTGTTCAGGAAGGGGACACAGTCTGCTACTTGTGAGGTGCTTGTGAGTTGGTTTGGGAGCGGGATAGCATTTTATCTCAGTTGTGTTGCATCTTCCAGTTCCAGGAAGATGGTCTGTTCAAATATCTTGCATTGCTAGACTTGCTGCATGTTCTGAGTATCGTAAAGGAATGCTTAGTTCACCTTACTGAATAATAGACCCAAAAGCATTTCCTAAGATGTATGTCCATTCTTAGACTTTGGCAAGACTGTCCCTTGCATTATATGGTTCATTTCCAGACATGTGTTTATCACTAGCACCCTCAAACCCTGCCTAATCTTTTCAGCTTGTTCTTTCTCTTAAGGATGTGGTTTTCCTCACATAAAGAAAATGGTAAGAAAGTATCTCTCTTATAGTTCTCAGGTACTTGGAGATGGAGGCTTATAATAGTGACTTTAGGCAGCTACAGAAATATTTGCATAGATCATACATGGTCTGGAAGAAAGAAAAGATTTTCTTGTTGAACTGAGCAAGTGTTTTATTCCTTTAATTGATCAGAATCCCTGGCCTCCATATTGGAAAGGAAATACAAGACATGGTCAAAATATACAGTGAATTTGAAAAAATGTAAAAAAACATTATTACAGTGATTCTAAATTTAGAAATGGGGAAAACAACTACTCTTGGGCATCCCATAACATTTTGTACTTTGCCATTCATCTCCCTCAAATATTTTCCCTTCTTTGAACAGACCTATCCCATCATTCTTGCACTTTTTGAAGTTGCTTTACAAGTCTTCCTGAAGCAGTTCTGGAAGTTTCCTTTCATATGTTATGGATTGTCACAAAAGTATAGTGAATGGCACTGCTTAGTATCATGCAATGGAGAAACAGCCTCATAAAATCATCACTCTGCATCCTCACCCACCTATTCACTGGATCTGGAGCCCGGCAACTTCTGGCACTTCCCCAAAGCCAAAATAATTGGAAAGATAAATTTGCTGAGTTGATTCAGGATGTCAAGGCCACCATGATGGTGCAACCAAGACACTTGCAAAAAGGAACTTCCAGAACTGCTTCAGGAAATGGAAAGAAGGGTAGGATAACTGTGCTCTAAGGGGAAGAGGGTCTTGAAGGGATTAATGACGGTTTGGCTTTTACTGAAATAAATTTTTTAAAATTTCATCACACATGGTAGCTTTCAGTCACATTTCACTTTAAATGGCCCAACATTCTTTGCTTGGGAGAGGCAGAGCTAAAATTCTTCTTGCTACAAGTTAAGGTATTTCTAGTTCATTGTGTATTTGTGAGGGTTGAGAGAGCCCAGCAGCTGAGGTTCAACAAACTTTGCATTTATGAAACATTATCATTTGGGAGGCTGAAAACAGGAGGATCAGTACAAGTCTGATCTGGGCAGAGTCCCTGTAGACTCTGTACTAAAAATACATTAAAAAGCAAACAAACAAACAAAAAAATTGTTAGAGTGAATCATTCCTGCAGGTTTTTTTTTTTTTTTCAATGTAGGCTTAGGCTGTGGGCAATTATAGAAAATTTTTATTCATGCTTATTATTTATTTGTTTATTGTTACTATTTTTGTGGTGTTGGGAATGGAACTCAAGTCTACAGGCACGCTATACCAGCCCCCTACAGCTGAGCCACACTCTCAGCCAAGAGAGAAATCTTTAAATGCTATCTCATTGAAATGTTATGGGATGCCCAAGAGTAGTTGTTTTCCCCCTTTCTAAATTTAGAATCATTAAGTCTCAAGGGGACAATTAATATTTACCAAGTGTGTTCTGAAAGGAACCCAGAGTATATGTTTGGTTTTCCGTGTTCGTGTTCCCAGGCAGGGTTTTGAATAGGTGATAAGGCTGAGCACGCACCCTGCAGAGGGCTGCTGTGACTGTGGGACTTTTTCCCCCAAATGAGAAGGGTGAACAGCAGGTAATGTCATTCCTCCCAGAAAGCGCTGGGGATTCTATGCACAGTGATGAATGGGGGCATGTGACCCACATCTGTGTTCCATTAGAATGGAACATTGCCCTGACATCCTTAGGAGCATTTGTCAAGATTCCCTGGACAGAGCTTCTGTAAATTACATGCTGCAAATGTGTCAGGGTTAGATAAGAAGGTATCATTAACTCCCCAAGTTTACTCAGGGCTCTGTCAGTCCATCTTAATATGCCGTGGGCCCACGATTTCTCCTTCAGATGTGTTGTTGTATTTTTTTCATTCACAGAAGAAAAAAATATGTATGCTATACCCTCCCAATGTTGGACATGTTCTTTGCTCATAAATCATATTAATTGTAGACATGGTCCCAAAGCATATTGAATGCAGGCATGCATACATGAATTAAAACATATGAGAATTTTATAATGTCCATGGAGGGTCTAACATAGTGAAATGCCTACTGTAATCAGTGCGATACTTTTTCATTTAGGAGCAGCGACCTTTTCTCATAGTGGGATTTATTTTATTGAGCATAGATGACCTGGTATGGTGGCCATCACTGACTAGAAATAAACTACACATATGCACATAAGTATATATCAACACACATGTCTCACTTGCGAGCTGTTTCTACATTATTTGCCTAGATGTATATTTCTTTTTTTTTTTTTCTTCTTTCAGGTTTTTATCTTTTTTTTCCATAATTTTATGGAGCAGATTTATATTTCTGTCATCAGTCTCTAAAGAATATTGCAGGACTGGAGTGCAGCTCGGATGTAGTAGTGTGTTTGCCCAGTATGTGCAAGGCTGTGAGTCTGACCCCCATCACCATAAAAAAAAAAATAAACAAACAAGCAAACTCAAAATACAAAATAGAATTTTGCTATCAATTTAACTGCATAGCTCTATTAAGAAATACATATTCTAAAATTTTGATGATAAAATATATATCTGTAGAATTTAACTGCGACAAATTTCACTGTACTCTTTACAAATAAAACTTGCAAATATATGCAGCACATGATCCACAGTGGTTGGATACTCACATTTTTCAACATGTATTAAACATAGCTACATGTAAAGTAGGAGTTAAGGATTAACTTATTCCACTACAGTGGAATAAGCACTTCCCTGGCAAAGGCAAGGGCCTGAGTTCAATCCCTGGTTTTTTTTTTTTTGGTTCCAAAAAAAAAAAAAAAAAGAAAAAATAAGGACTTAGGTCATTGGGCTTTTTCGTGCAGGTGAAGGTCTCCTGCCCTCCCTCTCAGGATGGGTGACAAGGTTAGCGTAGAGACCTTAAGAGAAACTTCTGCCTTCTGGCAAGTTCCCTCCACAGCTGTCAAACAGACAGGGCCAAAAATCTAATTATTTAGATGCTAATTCACTGCAGGATAGTTCCTACAGCATTTGAATCTAAGGTTATCCTCAAGAAAAGTTTCTGCCATTTAAAATGAGTCTTTTCAGCTTCAAACATAAAGTTGTTCAAAGTTAACTATTACCTGACTCCAGCAAAAGCCACACTGGCAAAAAAATTTGAAGTTCTTGTTTGGTTGTAGACATAGATTCTACTTAAATAAAAGGTGTAGTCAGATGGCTTTTGGAGGGAAGGATAGAAAGGAGAAGAAAGAAAGAAAGAAAGAAAGAAAGAAAGAAAGAAAGAAAGAAAGAAAGAAAGAAAGAAAGAAAGAAAGAAAGAGAAACCTTTTTATATCATTCCAAGCTGTAGCTCATAATGGCTTTTGAGAAAGAGAAACTAAATGCGTGCTATTAAATGTTAAGTCAGGGCCAGTGAGATAGTTCAGTGGGCTAAGTGCCTGCTAAGGCAAGCTCAGGGACCAGGGTTCAATCCTGGTACCACATGCCATCCCGGCCCTGCCACTGGGCATGCTGAGCTGGCCACCAAGACTGGGTGTTGTGGCGCAAGCCTGTAATCCCAGCTTTGGGAGGCTGCAAACAGAAGAATCACTAGGAGTCTGAGCTGCTGGTGAGACCCTGTACTAACTACATAAAGTTAAGTCCGTAGAGCATCTGGTTATGTAGGACCATGAAAAAATATGAAGACATGACCCAGGATTCCTCCTAAAGATAAAAAGAAGTGCCTAAATATATACACTAATATGATAGATCATTTTAGAATTTTGATAAGCTCTGAGGGCTTTCACCTGCTTGTGCCAAGACAAACATCTTCCAGACACATTGTTTTCCATAAAAATCCTAATTTGGCATATAGCTTTTACCTTTTATATTTAATCTTACAATAGGAAAAATAATTCAAGAGAACTATGGTGTGAAGCAATTGTCAAGAGTTAGCTTTTCCTGAACCATATGATTTTCCAATCAAGATATAAACAACCCATTTGGAATTCCAGAACTTGGGAATGAGGCTGAAGAATCTTCAGAAAATATCCCTGATAATGCAAAGGACAGAGACACCAATTTAAGTGTGGCAGAAAGATGCCAAGGATTTGAAGTGGTTCTTAAGGTCACTCATAAAACAGTTTAGAAACTGTATTTGAACGGCACTTTGGAGGGAATCGTTTGGAAATAGGCTTAACAGATTCTGCTCCATGGGTGGACTAAGTGTTGCATACAATTAAAAGGGAGAACTAAGAGCCAAAGAGTGTGTCTCAAGCTGTTCTTGTGGGAAATTCTTTCTGGTTGCCGTATCTTCTGGATTTTCTTGGCATTTCCTAAGAATGTGGTCAGTTCAAGAGGCAGGATTGAATAGCCTTGACTTTGTTTCTTTACCTTTGAAGTTGTTTGTGGAAGTAGGCAATTGTGTTTTTCCCCATCCCAAATTAAACGAAACAAAACAAGCAAATAAATAAATAAATACAGCGTCATCCCTATAGTAGAGAAATAGCTTAACAATAGTTTAAGAGGAACAGCAACAACAAAAATCTACTTTACAACAAATGAAGGTTTTATTTTAGGTTTTAAGTAATAGTTTGCTATATGAAAAGCATATATAACAGAAATCCTGATGACATTCTTAGAAAGAATATGACGGATGGCATTCCATAACCCTACTGGGGGAGGTCTAAGAAGTTCATTTATCAATGTCTTTGTACACAAACAGTAATTTCCATAGTTTCCCTTGAACCACATGAAACATAAAATAGCTTTCAAAGAAGCATACATAAAAGTGTAATGGGACCCTTCCATTGAGATTTGAGGTTTTAAATTATGCTAGAGGAAAGTAACGCATTTTCCATTGATATATTCACCCCTCCCCCAGTTTTCTTCTTATTTGTTTAAATGACAGCTGCTTAAAATTGTGTATATTTCTCAGATTTTCTCAATGCGAAGTACTGAAAATAAGTCATGCTTTTAGTAATCTAAATTTTAGGGCTTTTTTTTTTTTTGTATTTTGTGCAGGGTCTCAATACACAGCTTGGATTCATAGTGATCCTCCTGATTTTAGCCTCCCCACCACTGGGATTACAGGCATGCACCACCATACTCGGTCTCTGTCTCTGGCTCAGCACACCCGGGGGTAGGGCCAACATGGCCTATGGTACCAGGGATCGAACCCCAGCCCCTATGCTTGCCTAAGCAGGCACTTAATCCCCTGAGCTATCTCGCCAGCCCTTATTAATCTAAATTTTAGACCATAAAGATGGAAATGCTAGTGCCCCTTTCTTTGTGTTACATAGTTTCAAGGGCTGTGGTCATACATGAGATGTGACAATCACAGGTGAGGTAAGCTTTTATAGGAAAATGACCACTTCTTGGGCTCTTGCCTTCATGGCGAGGCGAAGGGGCTTTTTCTTTTCTTGTGTCCTTTCCTGCAGTATTTGGCAGTAGAGCTAAGGGCTGCTGTTGCTGTGCAGGATCCCCTGTGGAGGTCCTGTGAGCACGAGGCCTCCAACCCAGCAGTGATCTTCAGCTGTCTGTTGCTGTGGAGTGTGGCTCTGGAAATGACACTGTCCCCTCATCTTCCAGTAGACACATTTTAAGAGCTTAAGGTTCTGTTCTAAAAACTGAGAAAAAGGTGCTGTATGAACAATCTCTTCTGCTGATTTTGTGCTTATAGGAAGGACTTGTTTCTTTTTAGGAAACTAATGTTTTTTTCTTTTTACCCCATGGGCAACTATTGTCTTCAAAGTTATGCAAAAGAGAAATGTGTGGCAGGGGATTTAAAAATGTTTATCACAAAAATGTACATCTAGAACTCCTGGGACAATATGCATGTTTTGAATAAAGTTGTATTTTGAGCTCTTCAGCTATTACTGTATGTAGCGCATTCCATTTCTCCTTTAAAGTGACCCATCCTGAACTCAGTTTCATGAAGTATCTTCATGAAGGACAGCATTAATTTCAAGTGTGTGTTACCTTTTGCATCTTGTCCCGGTTATGATGAGGGAGAAGATGGTCCTCAGCATGTGAGCAGTTGTCCCTGTCTCCCCTGCCTCTCCTCTCTTGGTGCTCATTGAAGATTGGTCAGTTGAAAGCTTTAGTTTGTAAAGATTTGTTCAGCTGTAAGCTTATGCAAACTCTTCCCAAAGGAAGTTACTGGGTCTGTGTTTCTGAGTCTTGGTTAGAATACTTTCTGGGATGCCAGCTGAGCTCCCCAACCCCCAGCACGCTGGAACCTTTGATTCGAGATGCTATTGCTTGCATTGACTTTAAGTGATAGCTGCTTTGCATGAAACAGCAGATCCTACAGTCGGGATTTGGCTTCCATTTCTGCAGGGCCATTATGGCCATGTTGTACATCTGTGGGACCATGGATTTAGATACTTAGTAATGGGTATGTTTTTACCCAGCTGTACTGTAGATTTTTTTCCTCAAAATTGCTTTAGAAAAAAAAAAAAACAAAAAACATTTCCTCTCTTGTGTGGGCCCTTTTCCAGCTGCAAAATTAATTATCCACTTATTTCTGTCAAGAGGTGCTGGTAGGGTCAGCGAGCTTGAGTTTGTAAAACACTTCACCTGGCCGATCTGAAAGTTGTTCTGTTACCCGGACCTTCTGGTATTATATTTAAAGTGATCTTATTCTCCAGGGTCATTTACAAAGCTGACCTTTTAAAGAACATGTTTGTATTTCCTTTTAATACTTATGGAGGGCTTGTCTCGCTCTTTAACACTTCTTACCCGTGGGAGGCATGGACTGGTAACGGAGGTGCTTGCTCTGAGGGTCCTTTGTTCGTTTAACCTTGTGTTGAGCACTTTAGTTCTGACTTAGAAAGGCAGCGGTGACACCTCTCAGAATCACCTACCCGAGTAGGTGATGCAAATCATGACTATACAGTGGGAGAGATTAGGAAAGCCCAAGGGAATGCTGGGGGAGGGAAGGAAAATAACTTCTACTTCCCAGCCATACTCAAGAGAAGGAAAACTTTCTTGAGGGGCAACACTGGGAAAAGAGAAGTGAGGTCTCCAAATCAAAAGAGTGATTTGGGCTCATTTAAATTTTCTCCCCTCCCTCCCTCCCCTCCCCTCTCTTCTCTCTTGCAGTGCTGAGACTCAAACCCAGGGCCTTCTGCATGCTACATGAGGACCTACATATTTGTTTAAAATTACATGTGAAAGCTCCAGATGTGATATATGATCAGACTTTTTTATATGAACAGATATGATTTTTCCCTCTTGCCTGTCACTTCTTTCCTTTTCTTTGATTTTAAAAGAAAAGGCCAGTCTGATTTTATCACTGGTGTGTAATCCCTTGCCGTCTCTCTTGGTCCTTTCCTTCTTTCTTTTCCTTTACTCCCCCTTCCCCCTTCCCCCTTCCCCATTCCTTTTTCTGAAACAGAAGTCAGATGTTATCATGAGGCATGATGTCATCTTCACTGCCACTATGAATTGAGGTCACAGTCTTCAGAAGAGCTCTTTAACAGATTTCCAAAGACATGGAGATTGCACTTTCAAGTGCTTCTTTCTGCTGTGGGCTCCCATCTGGTCCTCCCTGCATTTTAACCTTCTTCCAATCTGCCTGTGTTGTTTTAGGTAATGGGGCTCCTGACCAACCATGGAGGGGTGCCTCATCAGCCCCAGACAGATTATGCGCTGTCGCCCCTCACTGGAGGCCTGGAACCCACTACCACCGTGTCGGCCAGCTGCAGCCAGAGACTGGACCACATGAAGAGCTTGGACACTCTGCCAACATCGCAGTCCTACTGTCCACCCACCTACAGTACTACAGGCTACAGTATGGACCCCGTCACGGGCTACCAATACGGGCAGTATGGACAAAGTAAGCCTTGGACATTCTAGGTGGTCATCACTCCTGAAAGGGAGACAAATTCAGCTTTTGCTTAAGATGGAGAAATTGGAGGCCTGAGGAAGCCCCACCTTTGAGCATCCACTTTGTGGCTGAGCCTGCTGATCAGTCCAGGCAGGGCTCCCTTGTATAATTATTTTCTTAAGTGATGTCAACAACATCTTGTGGTCATTAATTGCTGAGACATAAAACCTGATTGCCAGTAGGTAAAACATGAGGGTTGGCCAAAATGAAATAACCCTTGGCATTAAAAACACATGTTCTTAATGAGGTCAGCGCAAGGATCATATGGGATGTAATCCCAGGGAACAGAGTTGTGTCAAGCTTGTCTCCAGAGTAAAAATATTAGTCTGAATCCTTTGATACCATGGTATTAAATATGACATCGTAAGCCTGTAGCTGCGATTGCCCCTGACTGGGAGCTGTCCTGACATGACCTAAAAAGTTGCATATGTTTCCTTCCAGGTGCCTTTCATTATCTCAAGCCAGATATTGCATAAGTGAACTGTCCACTCGGAGCTCAGACCGGCCCTGTCTTCTGTCTCCACAGGCTACGCAAAAAACATCTTCTCAGAAAAATAAATAAATAATAAAGAAACAAATCACCCTTTGGGGGTGGGGGGAGGTGGAGACAAAGGAAAGGGTTTAATTTTTCTTTCTCCAGGAGCTGCTTTCAGATACGTTTGTGCATGTTGGACAAAAGCAGTGCAGAAGAGAAAGATCTGGGACAATTGAGAGACCAAGGCAACACTTTAAGGCAGTGGCTTCACCTAGCTACATGTCAAAATACACCAACTCTTGATGGCTGAAGATCAAGGAGCTGGGACATTCCACTCGCGTGTGTGAATGTGTGTGTATCTGAGATGTATCTGGACTGATCTGAGCAAGCAGAATGTTCTAAAACATTGTAGGAGAATATTCTAAAGCATAACATGTTCAATATTCAAGGCTGACACTTCAACAACTTTTAAAACTGCTCGCTTAATGAAGCAGGAATGGAGGAAACCTTGACTTTTACACACTGGAAATTGATTATCAAAACAATGGCCACCATATTTTAGGAAGCTTGACTAGACATAAGGGACCTCCCAAATAAATTATTTGTGGTTGTATCTTCATTTGTAATCTAGTTGTCAACAAACTTCACAGACATTTGTCTTGTGGTAGGATGTGGGATAACAGGAAAGAAAGTTTGTTTTTTTTTCAGTGTTGAGAGAGGGTTGATGTTTTCCCAATTCACATTCATCTGGAAGTCAACCTGGGCAGGGAGATGGACATGGTGGAGAAGAGGTGACATGCATTCACATATCTGCTTATCAGTGTGCAATACTGTGTACCTCACAGATGCTTTGGCTACAGCCAAGGTCATAGAAACAAAATCAGAACTATATTTTTTCAGGTGCTTTTTATTTTTGCAGCCTGTAACTCATTGTGGTAGACTGCAGTGATGTTTGCTGTTTGCTGGACAACTGACACTTGGCTTGCTCCTTTGATTAGAGACTATGTCACAGAATAATGCTTTTAAAAATGATTACGTTTACATTCTTCTCTTTTCTATGAAAGACAGGGCAAGAACAGAAATGTCCCTATGGCTGTCATGTACTTTTAAATTATACAATGATATCCAATGTTAAGAGATAATAGGAACTGAGGTTTACATATGTTTATGTGATGACATTGTAGAATGTCAATAAATTTGTTCTCTGAAGTGTTAAGAGGAACAAGAAGGTGGAGGCAGTGTTATTTATTTCTTCCTATTCTCAGAACCATGAATGAGGTAGGCACAAATCCATTCCTGTTAGAGGTGAGAACTGTGACGTAGGGAGTTAGCAAATCTAGGCCTAGCGCTGAGTTTAGTTCCTACCGTGGACAAGGGGGATAGAAAAGAGAAGTAGTATCTTTGTGTTGCAGCCTCAGCCGACAACAATGTGTTGTAAAAATGTCTTTCCTGTAAAAAGCGCAGTAAATATTTACTATTTATAATGAATAAACAGTTATGAAAACCTGCCCCACACTGCTTTTTTGGGGGGAGCTGGTGAATGCACCGGAAATAAAAACACTGGGATGTAGGAGTGGGAAGCCCCTAGAAGCGTGCCTCGACCCTAGGGCTCCTTCGTGGAGGAGACTGCTTCGCGGGTAGGTGGGTTTGCAGAAGGTGTGGTCATGCTCACTTGGAGCTGGGTCATTGAGCACACGCTGAAGTTTATGTTTTCATGGGTGTGGGGTCTAGAAAAAGCCCCGCCGTCTTCTGCACCTCGCTTGTCCTTGGTTTTCTCTGAGCTGATGCCTCCCTGTGTTGTCAGTTGGAAGTGTATTTCCTCCAGGGTGCCAGGCTTCCACTTCACCCCTGGCTGTCCTCTCCACAAAATGCTTATTTTAGATTCTTGCTTTTATTTATCTTTTTAGCAGTGTACTGTCTTCATCAGCTATTTTGTTGCTGATTTTATTCCTCTTTCTCTTCCTTATCCTTTTGTCTTCCTTCATTCTCCTCTCCCTCTTTCTTTCTTTTCTTTTTTTCCAGTGTTCTATTGGTCTGTTGGGATCAAACTTGAGACCTAGTACTTGACACGCAGGCACTTTCACCACTGAGCTCTATCCCCAGCCCTCCCTTTTTCTCTCCTTCATTTTCTTACCACTTGTATTCTAATTATAATCTAACCATAATCTACCTATATTCTGACTGTGGTCTAGGTATATTCCAGAATTGTTTTTTTAATTAATTTTTATTGAGAAAAAATTGCAATGAGACAGCTTCAAAACAGGTTGGTAGGAGAGTTACAACAATTAATACATTGCATATTGTTGTCTTTGTAGTAATCATTCGTAGCACAGGATGCAGACATGATATCCTGTCCAAGCACTATTAGTACACATCTTTCTTTCTATTGAATTAAGAGAAAGTAGCTATATATCTATTGAAACTATTTTGTATATGCAGCTACAAAATTCTAGATGTAGTCTAACTGTACTAGGCTTGGTATGCAATACCTACTATGTAAAGCAGAGAAGCAAATGCATTGTTTCAAGAATGTGAGGACTATTATCATATGGGGGAGATAATCATATTCTTTGATGCCCTCAGCTGACAAGGACCTGAGGCGCAGGGAGTGTATGTGACATCACCCAGTGATGGAGCTAGAAACTGGATATGAACCCACATAGTCAGACTTCAGAATCTAGGTTCTTGAATTCACGTTGTCCTGCTTCCTCCAATCCTGATGTGGGAGAACTGATAGTCAGAGCTGCTTGCTTTGGTAATTCCTGGTCACAGATAGCTACTCAAGTGTAAAGTAATTCAAAGCATAGAAAATGAGAAAGCTCATCAGTGGTACATATTGGGCTGCCTTGCTGTAGAACATTCTGGAACACCATTACAGTGTTCTGTTGGTCAACAGACTTAAGGCCTTTAAAAAACCCAAGGACCTGACATATAGAAGGCAAGAGTTTTAAAACCTTACTCATATTAGTTCATATACCTATTTATGTGGTTAAATACATTAGTTCTTTTCTAACAACTCTCTATCCCAAAAATAAATTTTTTCATGTAGTTCAGGAGGGGCTTGAGTTCGCTATGCAGCTAGGCCTGGCCTCGGCCTTGCAGTGATCCTCTAGCCTCAGCCTTTGGAGGGCTGGGATCACAGGTGTGCACCACCACCTCCAGATGATGTCATTTTACCTTTGCACATGCTGCATGCCATCTGTATTCCATAATGTCAACCCATCCTTGTGCCCAACTTGGGTTGAAAACAGGCCATTCAAAAACATAGTAATTTACTCCCAATACAGGAGAGCAATGGTACTGGGTCCAGATTCCACAGAGGAAACTGATCTTTCAGTGGAAAAGGATTATTTTCTTTCCTGTATCCTAATCTCAGCATCTCCCTTTTTGATACATTTCTTCATGCCCATCTCTAAAAGATGTTGCCCCCCAGTGTTCTTTATGTCCAAGTTCTCTGGAGACCTGTCTGTCTCTGTGCCTGTCTCTGTGTCTGTCTCTTTCTGTCTCACTGTCTGTCTGTCACTCTCTCTGCATTTTATTAATCTCCAGGAAAATGAGGATCTGAATTCCCTCTCTAATTTGGGGCCTCGACTGTTATCTACAGGAAAAAGCCACCCTTAAGACTTCAAGCTCTTGGCATTGAGCTAAACTTGAAGTGCCTATTTGCAAACTGATCATCAGAATTCAAGGTCCTTAATCATGGATATCTCACGGTACATCCCAGGCAGCAGTTTTCCTGCAAATAGAGATCGTATTTCATATTTGTGATGTAAGCAGAGTATTTTCTGCTTTTAATTAGCTTAATCTTGAGTTGCATGTTCAGACACAGGAGAATACTTGAGGAAACCTGGGAGGGGTCTCCTTAAACACTGGCAGGTAAAACTGGAGTAATGGCTGTGATCACAGGCACACACACGTTAGATAGTGTCTCAATGAAGACGGAAGAGTTAACAAGCACCCTTCTGTGAAGGTGGCCTGGAAGTCTCTATCTCCATGTTTCCTGATCAAAAATTTCAATTAACACTTGGGACAGAGCAAATGTCTCTATAAGGAAGGAATCTTTTCTGGGGATAAAGTCCTGGGCCTCAATTATCCTGAGTGAATAGTAAGTAAAGACGTCATGGATGAAGGGAGCTGGTGTCAAACACGGAAAGCATGGGGGATCGGTGGCGGTATTTATATGAAAGAAATCACATGTCCAGCCTCAGCCTTAGATGGGCACTCATGGATCTTGGAACAAATGGCAGATGTTGTGAAAGAGACCGAAAGCAGCAGAGTGGGGCACATGGCTCGGAGCAAATGCCAAAGGCAGAAACAACTGCTACCCTTTCATTGATTTGCCCTCAGTATTGCTGTCTTTTGCATCCTAAGAGCTCTGCCCCGTGTCTCACTTACAATTGATACTCAGAGTCTACCCATTGAGCACAAGAATAAATAAACAAATCAAGAGTGGCTCACTTCTACTCTCTCCACAAGAGCTTCTGGACAAGGAGACACTGGGCTTGTGCAGCCACAAAGGCACCTAAACTGTCTTAAAGTTGGATAGATGCAAAACCTTCGGCAAGTGGCTCTGTGATGATTTGTTGGTTCTTCCCTGAGAGGATTAGACTTCAAAAGGGAAAACCCCTCACTGCTTTAGCAGAATTTTTAAAAAGTAGGGGCAGTAACTGGTCTCCTTGGACCACTGGTCTCATAATACAGAGATGAGCACCAGGAGGATTGACATAGCAAGAACTTAGGAAAAAGCCTTTGACCACCTGGAAATGCTGGGGAAGATTTCTGAGGCTTGAGGTGATGGTCAAGGTACTCGAAGGCACACCAGAGGCAGAGAAGTTGTGTTAGTTCCTGCTCTGCCCCTACAATCCAGCAACCAAGATGTGCACTGGCAGCGGTTCTGGTCCTAGTGCAGGAGGACGAGTCATATTACTGGGGCGGTGTGTTTTTAATCCCATCATTTCCCCAGCTGGAAGCTGCTGAAGCTTCTCTGTACAGAAGCATGTAGTGAGTGACCTTTTCCTTGAGAAGTCTGGTAACATCTTGCTCCTGTGGCCCTGTGGCATTTGGGATCAAACAGAGCAGGTTAGGTGCCAACCTGTCACCCTCTTGTGCTGGCTTCCACACCTGCTTCTGTAGCTGAGCCTTTCCAGAGTACCATAGCTTAGGAGACAGCCCTCATCATGCTACTTTTCCTACTCTTTGGGCAGTGACTTATTCCTAATTAGTTTCTGAACTCATGGATTGCCGAGCTCTTCTGTATGCTATCAGTGGGGCAATAATGAGAGACAAGACAGTTCCTGCTGTCAAAAGAGTTGCAGAACAGAGAAACGAGCTAGATCAGTAAAAAGAGTTGAGATATCAAGAAATATGTAAGCAAATTAGCATAGGGGTGCTGGGGAGATAGGTTGGTGGCCTAGGCACCTGCCCAGCAAGCACAAGGTCCTGAGTTTAAACCCTGGTACCACATGCCCCAGCAGCACCTGAACCTTGGGTGTGCCATGCTGCCCTGAAACCAGGTGTGGTGACACATACCTGTAATCCCAGTGCGGGGGATGCTGAGATAGGAGGATCACTAGGAATCTGAACTGCACAGCAAGGCGCTATAGCAAATAAATAAAAGATTAAACGATAATAACTATCTAGAGCCCAAACTCTTTGCTGAGGCATAGCAGGACAGTTCTTAATTTCTGAAGAATAGTTTGATAATTTCTTCATTGCAAGGGTCAGTTAGGAAACTCAAGGGAGAAGGGCATGTGTTTTTACCTTTACCACCTTCTAAACTGACCTCCAGAAGCTTGATAAGGGCCCTATGTCTTGTGGGCCAGTTGTATTTCCCTTGCTGGAAGACTCTGTGGCAGACTGGACGATGTCTCCTGATTGCCCCGGGCATGTGCTTGGAGAACTTCAGTACCCTCACCATCCCTGCATTTTTCTTTGTGCTGGTTGGGAACATCCATTCCTACCAATGATCCAACGTGTATATTTGGATGTCCAACACTCTACTCAACCTTGGTTAAAAAATGGAAAAAAAAAGCCACCCAAATTTCCTTTTTTCCTTAGTTTTTGAGTTCCAAGTTTAAACTCCTTTGTAGGATCAGCTGTATGCACCACAACCCCCATCCTAGCAAACTCACTCTGATCTTGGCTGTGGAGAGAGAAAACAAACACTGTGCTCTTGAGTGGAGAGGAAAGTACATACAGAGGCTAAGTTAGCCAGCTTTGGGCAAGGATATCAAAGGCTGCCATTGTAAGTTGAGCTTTATATTTGTAGATTTCATTTACTTAGGGGAAGTCAAGCACTTCGTTCTGGGCTTGGAAGTGTAGAGATCAGCTCACAGGAAGGAAATTCTTCCTGGAAACAGTGGAGGCCAGAACGTCCCTGTAGAAGTATTTAGGGCTGAAACTGCTGTCATTTTACACAATCATCATCTGTCTTAGTCAGGATCTCATTGGCCTGTGGACACCACACTGAACTGAACGTTCGGAGAAGGGCTCTGAATGAGAGCTCCTTTACAAATTTGAAGGGGTGCAAATAAATAACAGAGGATTATGTAGTAACCTAGTGATAGCAAGAGGTTGGCCATGGAGTGCAGATGATAAACTTCTTGTAACTGAAGAGCAGGATGGAGGGAGCAAAGGAGGAAGGGAGGGAGAGGGGAGAGAGAGAGAGAGAGAGAGAGAGAGACAGAGACAGAGAGACAGAGACAGAGACAGAGAGATAGAGACAGAGAGACAGAGAGAGATTCAAAAAGCAGGTGGTTCTGAGAGTGACCGCTGATGGAGCCAAACAGACTTTCAGAGGAAATTGCAAGAGGGACAGGAACAAAAGAAGTCTGGTCTAAGTTTCTTTCCTTCTCCAGCTCCCACTGCGATTTTTATTGGCTGAGCCCATTTAGAAATTAGGACACAGGCAGCAAACATATGGTTTGCGCAGCAATCTCCTGCACAAAGAACAAGGTAGAGCAAGTGAAAAAAGCTTTGGAAGGGACCTTCTCTGTGCTTGGGTTAAAATTTCTGTCTTGTAGTTTGTTGTGGTCTGAATGCTTGAGTCCCCCATGCTCCAATTCTTTCATTTCCAATTAATTGTCAACCTCTCTGACATGCTTATTGAATGGAACGAAAGTGTAGCTTACCATTTATTCTTGGTTACTATGGAGCACATGAATATAGAAGATCTGTTATACCTGAATAGAACATATTTCTTTGTTTACAGTTGTGATTTATTTATTTTTCATTTTTATGTATTCAGTACAGGGCCTCCCTATGTATTCATAGTGATCCTCCTGTTTTCAGCCTCCCCAGAGCAGGGATTGCAGGTGTGCACCACCGCACCCAGACTAGTTGTGATTGAATTAAAATCTAAGTTTTATAGGGGTGTGTTTTATGATTTTTGATAATGTAACATGGATGATCCTTTATGATTGGAAAAAAAGTAGAAAGCATTTAGGAGTTTTGATGAATTCAGAATATATTCCAGATTTGGGATGGTAGGAAGAGAAAAAGCAAAAGAAATTATAGTTCCTACATTCATAATTCATATTTCACAGTATTCCACTAGTTGGTAGTTTAAGTGACTATGTATGTTTGGTAATAGTAAAACGTTTTCTCAAAAATGTTTTATCAATTCAAATTTTATTTTGAGATTAGAACATAAAGATTGTGAGTACTACAGAGAAGATTTAACAAATGCACAATTCCAGCAATGTGAGAAACGCTTTTAATTTTACATTTTTTCTTCTAGTCTTTAGCCAGGTATATTTATGAATTTCTGTAACTGGTCAGTTATAATAAAATATAGTTAAAAATTTGGAAAGAAACAAAATCATTACTTCTGCCTATATCTGTATCAGGATCTTATTTCTTCATTTATCAACTATAATTTTAGCTACTCTCATGGTTTAGTCTAAAAAAATGATAATATAGCAATGAAACAGTTTCAGAACAGGCTAGTAGAACAGTCACAATAATTAGTGCTTTGCACATTGTTGTCTTCATTGTAGTTATTCAGAGGACAAGATGCAGACATGATATCCTGTCTAAACAATATTAGTACAAACTTTGTCTCAATGGACTAAGAGAAAGTAGCTATAGATCTATCCTAACTATCTTGTGTATGCATACATATATATATATATTTTTTTTCTTTTTTTCTCTCAACAAAATGAACTTTTATTTGCATCCCACTTTTTGTTTTGTTTTGTCAGAGATGTGTGTTCCATTGTGGTTAGAGAAGCTGTATTTGGGGAAGTCTTTAAAGGACCTTTTCATAGTTGATGTCAGTCCAAAGATTGTAGGTACTTGAATTCAGCAAAATAACCCAATATAGTCAAATAATTAAATGAAAAAAATGCTCCACATCACTAGCCATCCATGAAATGCAAATTAAAACAGCACTGAGATACCACCTCACCACAGAAAGAATGGCTATCAAATAAATCAGCCAACAACAAATGTTGGAGAGGTTGTGGGGAAAAAGGAACCCTTTTCCATTGTTGGCGGGAATGTAGACTGGTACAAGCATTATGGAAATCAGTGTGGAGACTTCTCAAAAATCTAGGACTAGAAATGCCATTCAATCCAGCTATCTCCCTTCTAGGAATTTTCCCAAAAGAACTGAAAACGTCATATAGTGACATATGTGCACTTATGTTCACAGCAGCACAATTTACGGTAGCAAAATCTTGGAAACAACCAAACACATTTTTAAAAATGTATTTAGTACAGGGTTTACAGGGTTTAGTACACAGTTCAGACTTGTAGTGATCCTTTCTCTTTTTCAGCCCCCCAAGTGCTGGGATTACAGCTGTGAGCCACCATACCTAGTCTCAATTGTCATCTCCGTGCACTCCAGGGGTGGGGCTGGCACAGCAGACTGGAGATTGAACTCCAGTCTGTACACCTGCCTCACCAGGTGCTTTAATCCACTGAGCTATCTGACTGGCCCAACCAAACACATTTTTAAAAATACTTTCTTCTATTTGGTTTCAGCTTCTCCCCTTTTCTTTTATCTTCACTTTCAAATCTAATATTGGAAGTTTGAAGGTATCTTGAAAGTTGATGACACACAATTTTCCCAGGCATACTTTCATATCAGTAGACTTTTTCTTTTATTGCAAATATCAAAAGTTGCTACTTCTGTGCCTGTGATCATACCTTACAATGTCAAAGGGCATTCACCTTCCATACTTATGGTGACCTTTATGAGAAGCTCAACAGCATGATTCTTGTTTTATATCAGTAACCCTTTAACCACAGAAAATTAAATAGTTATCGAACAACTTATGTTTAGTTAGTAAATAGTAGAGTGAGAAATACAACTCGGGTTTTTTATTTTTAGTTTAGTAATTTCTCCACCACACCATGCCTCAGTTTGATTATATCCTCAGTGAGTTCTTTTTTTTTTTTTGTGGCTGGCTCAGAAGGGCTGACACAGACTGCTGAGCGATCTCGCTGGCCTTGTAGTGAATTCTCAGATATACACTTACGTTTATTATCAGACATCTGCTCGTTATTGAAGCTTGGAATGGAAACTGGCTTTCTACATCTTATAAGATGTTATGGCTCTTAATTCATCAAATATAATTTAGAGTCAATTTTTAGGGTACTGTCTGCTGACCATTAGCTGATCAGGATTTGTAGTATTGATAAGTCCAGCTCAATGCTATAAGGGAGGATGGAGGAGGTAATGGATGGAAGAGATGACGAGAGGGGAAAGGGAGGATCAGCTTCATTAGAATCTCACCCATTCCTACCACATGGACTGTGGGAATGACAGAATGGTGATGGAGGCAGTCTAATGGGTTTACCTGGAGGCTGGGACCACCGCCTTCCAGTAAGGCATTCCTCAGCACCGTCTATCATCTCACTAGCTGTCATTTCCCCAATTCTGACTCTGTGCAGGTGAATGATTTCTTGGGGTTTTAATACCATTTAATTTCTCATTGAATGTGAACCCTAACCATCCATGATGGAATAGTGGTGCATGAATAAACTCTTCCCTTACTTCAAGGAGTGCATACAAAACTAGAAAGGTGTGAATAAATATTTCAACCTGTTAAACATTTTACAGGGCCTTCTTAGAGGGACTTGGGCAGCACAAGCCAAGAACATTTGGGTAAAGGAACATGGGCTGGAGTCTAAAAGTAGAACAAAACAGAACAAAACCAAACTCCAGGCTTGGGTACTTGGGTTGGTTGGGTTTTAGTAGGTGAGTGTCATGCAAAGATCTTTATGTATTTGGGGACCAGTATTGGGTGAGCTCATGGGAAGGGGGTAAGATGGGCATGGAAAAGTATCGAGGCCATGCCAGAATGCCTGATACTAGATCCAGATTTGGATTTCACTGTCAAGAGATGCTACGGACACATTATAGGCAGAAAACTTGCAATTTAGAGTTTGATTTTTTTTTCTAATTGTAACAATTAAGCTTTTATAAGAAATGGTTTTCCTGCAAGGTTTCCCCTGCATTGTGAAAGGAATTAGTGTTACTAAGAAATCCTTGCCGCAACTCAACAGAGGAGTTGTATACGTAGTAATGTATGCAAATACTCAAAGTTTAAGTCCCTTTTTACGGACACATGGCTTGTGAGATGAAATATTCTGTCTTTGTCCTAGCTGCTTCCCTTACCAGATGACTCAAAGACACAGGTTCAAACACTGTGTCCAGCCCTGTCCCCCAGTTCTCATAATATTTAACCAATGTAGCACAGAACAAGGCTTGAAGCTGTGAGGTAAGGTTTCCTCTCCAGGATATGTAGGACACAATTTTTTTTTTTTTTTTTAACATTAACAGTAGCCACTATTCAAGGTTTATTTGGTAGTTGGTGTGACACTGGGTTGCACAGTTCATAGGTAGATCTTTTTACATTATATGGCAATGTTCCTCACACAACATAAAATCCTTTTAAAAGTTATGCATAAGGCATGCAGTATTGGATTTATACACTGGATCCCAGGCTGCAGACTGGGGAAAGGTCAGACAAAGCTTGGTGGGTGAAGCTGTGTAACAGAGTAACACACATCTGTTTGAGGAATAACTGGAGCCTGCACAGTGAAGTGTCTCAGAGATGCTGGGCTACTTCATACTAACCAGGACTACAACTGCGGCAGCATCGAGCATTAGGACACAGCTGTGGAGTTGTGTGAACTGTTTCTACTTCTAACTTTTGGAAACTGATGTTTTCCCCAGGAGATCTTCATAGTATATGTCAGATAAAAATGACAACTGGCACAACCCCGACTAAGCCCTTCCGTAGCCTAGACAGTGATGTGGTGACACTGGAAGACTTTAATACTGCAGCTCCTTCTGGATCGACCACAGGGCATCTGCACTCTTCTTCAGACATGCCTCTTCTTCAGGAGTCAGAGTCACCTTCGTCACATCAGAGCTCCCATTCTGTCCCAGGACACAGGGGATACCAAGGAAGACATCACCCTTGATTCTGTAGAGCTCCTTGATCACGGTAGAAATGAAATGCACCCTCCTAAGGTTCTTTATTATACTTTCTGCCAAATCTGCCACTGACAGTCTAGTGGTCCAGGATGTGCAGCCTTTTAGTTCGATCACTTCAAAAGCACTGTCAACCACCTGTTTGTGAACCTCCTTCTGATGCTCCTTATCTCTGTCAGTTCCTAACTCAGAGTGCAGATTCTTCAGGGAGACACCAGCAACATGTACAGCACCCCACACAGGGACGCTGGAATCTCTGTGCTCCCCAAGGACCCAGCTATAGCAGCTCAGTGGGTACATGCCCAGCCTTTCTCCCATCAGGTAGTGGAACCAGGTTGAATCCAGGTTGCAACCACTGCTGACAGCACAGTTCTTGGGAAAGCCTCTTATCTTCTAAGCCACATAGGTCAAGATATCCACTGGGTTGGACAGAACAAGCAGCTTGCAGTTGGGACTGTACATTACAACATTAGGAATAATGAATTTGAAGATATTCACATTATGCTGCACCAAATTAAGATGGCTCTCTCCCTCTTGCTGACATGCTCCAGCAGTGATAATAACCAGCTTAGTTTGTGGTTACATTATAGTCTTTGCCAGAGACAATTTTTGGTGTCCTAAGGAAAAAGCTGCCATGTTGGAGATCCATCATCTCTCCCTCCAATTTGTCTTCCACGATGTCAACAAGAGCAAGTTCATCGGCCAAATCCTTCATTAAGATCCTGATGGCTCAGGCGATGCCAACAGCACCAACCCCGACAACCATGACCTTTTTCTGGGGCACTTGTTCCTCCTTAAGGAGATTCACAGTCAGCTGAATCCTGAGACTGGCCGTCTTGGACTTAGAACCAAAAGGAACAAGAAATTCACATGGGGCAGGTGTCAAGGCACCTGCTTCTTAGATCCGGACTCGGCAGCAACAGCTCTGGCAGCAACACAATTGTTTTTAATGTGAATCTCAAATCATCTTGAAGAATGGTGGCAACAGGATGAATTGAAGGCAGAGAGCCTAGTTAAGAAGCTACTGCAGTCATTTAAAGATAGAGGAAGAGGGCTCAGATTAGTGTCAAAGCACAGAGGGAAGGGGCTTGGGAGTTATTTAATCAGAAGCTGGTGATAGATAGTTCTACTGACAGACTGGGGGAGTGGGCTGAGCACAGAGAAGAATCTAGCCTTAAATTCCACATTCTCACTTGAGTGGTGGGCTTGGTGGTGATTTGACTCACCAAGATAAGACAACAGAAGTAGAATTTGCATGTGCTCTTTTTTAACATGACCTGCTGATGTTGAAGCAATTTAGGGACCCCAAAGGGCAGTTGTCTAATAGGTCACTGGGCAAGTCTGAGATTAAGAAGTAATGTCTGGCCAAAGACAATGGGATGTATAGATGGTTAGAGGTTCAAAGTATATATTTAATTATTTTAGTAAAATGGGAGCAATTATACCATGTTCTTAGGATCAGGGTCATACAATGTTAGATTGTTGTGGCTTAAACCGTCTTCCAAAGGAGTTTGTCCAAGTCCTGCTGCCTGAAACCTTAGAATGTGACATTGGTGGAGACTAGGACACTTGTGAATGTCATTAGGAAGAAAGTCAGGATGAGCCTGCACTGCTACGGGGTGCACTTTTAATTCCATATAGAAGCCCCCAGAAGAGAGCAGAAAGATGTAGATCAGACTCCAGCAGAGCTCTCTGTTGAAGCTAAGCAGGCTTACACCTTTATCCAGACTTCCAACCTCCAGACATGTGGGAGAATGAGTCTTTCCTGTCATATGCCAGCAATTTGTGACACTACCATTATGGTAGACGTTGGAAAATGTAGAAGAAAGGAACAGAGTTGATTGATGCAGGCGAGTCCTTGGAGACAGCAAGTCAGGTGTGTGTCAGGAGTGGATGGCTTTGTCCAGGAAGAAGGATGTCTTTTCAAACTCTGCTAAAGTCACAGGAATAGGAAAGAACATAGATGAATGTGCAGGTAGAAGAGGAGACCGCGGAGGTGAGAGTTCACTTCTGCTGCTTCTGCTTTCTCTAAAGCTGAGAGAGGTGGAGAGAAGGGGCACATTTTACTGGCATGGTGTGGCACTGTCTTGGGATGTATCGATGGCAGAATGCAGGCTTTGTGGCTCAGATTTAAAGGGTGAGAAGTTTGTGGATTGGTTTGAGGGTTTGGAGGAGTTTTGCATAGTGAATAGGAGTGAGTAGGTTGGGCAGGGGCTGGCTTTAGTGAGACTTTGAAGGCTGTTATAAGGGTTTCTCCGTAGGACTGCACAAAGCTGGGGAAACACTCCCTAAACTACTGTCAAAAGCATCGGTTTTGAGAGGTGCATTTTGAGGTCTGGGACAATAAGGGAGCTAGACTGGACTCACCTTTGTACAAGGAATTTTGTAGATCAGTAGCTGCTCGGTTTTACAGGGTACCAAGTATGGGAACATTTTTCTGATACACTTTCCCAATGCTTTGTTTCTTCCATGTCCTCTTTCTTTCTTTCTTTCTTTCTTTCTTTCTTTCTTTCTTTCTTTCTTTCTTTCTTTCTTTCTTTCTTTCTTTCTTTCTTTCTTTCTTTCTAGTCAGGGTCTTGCTATGCAGTTCAAGCTGACCTTGCACTCACTTTGTAGCCAAGGTTGGCCTAGAACTGGCAACAATCCTCCTGCCTCAGCCTCCCGAGTGCTGGGACTACAGGTGTACTCCTCCAAACCTGGCCTTCCATGTTCTTTGGAAAAGTGTATTACCTTGAAAATATTGTTAATGGCTGTATGGTCTAGTGCTGAAGAGCAGTGATTTGGGGAACCACTGAGTTAGATTTACATTCTGGATCTCTGGCTTATAAATTGCTTGCTAGCTGTACAATTTTGGATAAATAATCTCATAATCTCATTTCTCTAAATTGATTTCTCATTCCATAAAGAGAGAAAAATATTGGTGGTTCCTTCCTGGCAAGTGCAGGGTCCTAAGGTCAATCCCTAGTACCACATGTCTCAATGGCACAGGAAACCCGGGTGTGACATTCTGGCCCTGAAACGGGGCATGGTGGCACATGTTCATAATCCCAGTGCTCTAGAGGCTCAGACAGGAGGCTCACTCCAAATCCAAGCTGCATAGACAGACCCTGTATCAACAGAAAACAAACAAGCAAACAAAAAGGTAGTACATTATTCTAGCCTGTGGGGAATAATCAAAAAATGTTAGTTATTTCTATGAATATTTAGTAACATTAATAGTGATACATAGATTATCAAATGTATTCCTGGGCTTTGAAACTTAAACATATAATGTTAGTAACAGAGACATTGTTTTTGAGGAACGTGAGTGGAGAAGTACAAGAGAACTCTTTTATGCAAACATAATTTATTGAGAAGTTATTTATTTCATAGTTTATTTTTTCCCATATTTGGCCATAGTTTTTTAAATGACCCTTTGTTATCACAGAGAGTTCTAAAACTCATAGTCCTGGAGTTGCAAACAAAAAAATATTAAGCTTATCTTTGGCTCCAGGGAATCTTTACTGCTGGTATTTCTGAGGGCAACATCATGGGTGAAAAAAAGCTGGTGCATCTTTAAGACCAAAGATGCACAGGAAGACCATGCGGGTGGGCCTTGCGGCTCACCCCATGTCTGCTGCAAGGAGTACAACCCTGTGAAACTGATTCTTCGCAGAGGCATGAAAGGACCAGGACAGTGGCAGTGGAGGCTTTTTTTTTTTTTTTTTTTTTTTTTGCTGAACCGGAGAATGAACTCAGGCCCTTGCACTTGCCAGGGAAGTGCTTATTTCACTGAGCCGTCTCCTTGGTCCAGGCTTTCTTTTAAGTGAGTTTTACTAAATTAATTTTGGTTTAGGGGCTGGGGAGATGGCTCAGTGGAATAAGCACTTCCCTGGCAAGCATAAGGGCCTGAGTTCAATCCCCGGTCCCGCAAAACATAAAAAATAAATAAAAATAAACTTAAAAAAATTTTTTTTTGTTTCGATTTTACAGAAATCTACATTTTTAGGGCAAACTATTAGTAGATATTGTAGACAAAAATCAGTGGGCTTTGAACTGCATGACCCAGGGCAAAAAATAATCTGTTATTTGATCATCAAATGGGCAACACTGTCATCTTTTTTGGCCTTAACTTGGTTTGAGTGTTATGGGTGTAGGTCAGATGAGACCTGCACAGCCAATGGGAAGGGTGGGGAGGAAGGAAGATTTGTGTTTCAATGACAGAAAACGAATGCAAGACAAATGAGAATTTAAGGCAGAGTTGGATCCAGGTGGGCCAAGTTACATTGGGAATGAACATTAAAGAGTCATATTAAAATGGGGTTCATTTCTACTATTAGTTTCTGTCAGTTCAATGAAAAGAAAGATTTGTGTTGTTTCTTTTTGGGCTATGTCTTGTATTATAAGTAATTGCTTTGGAGATAATGTCATATGATGTATTACCTTGCTATTTGATTCTGAAATTTTGTTTTATTTTTTATAAAATTAAAGAATCAAAGTGTCAATCGCCAGATACTGAGACTTGGGATCCTACACTTCTCCATCTATCTGATAACTACTTTTTGAGAAGCTTTGGCCAGCAAAGCAACTGTTTTTGATGTTTTGGTCAGCACACATGCTGGGTTTGGGCCGCGCAGGGCACACGTGGGGAAGGAGAGATCTAGATGAATACAGTAGTGAGCTTGCACTAGAAGTTATGCCAAGAGCTGGGAAAGAGAAGCGAAGGTTGCGGAGAGAAAAGGACGAAACCTCCTGGGTCTGAGTGGTAGGAAAGGTTGTGGTGGAAACGAGAGGAACAGCTCTGAGAAGTTTCGAGCCAGGGGATCAACGCGCACTCTGCTCGTTGGAAGTGAGGAAGCCCCGCCCCACCCTGCAATGGAGGAGGACTGGAGAGTAAGAAGATGCCGGCTCGCTGGGCTGCATCCTGGCTCCCCATAGGCCATGGGAAAGACCTCAGTGTTTTTATATTATTAATTTTATTGAGAAACAAGTAGCAATGAGACAGTTTCAAAACCGATTAGTAGGACAGTTTCAATAGTTAATACATTGCATACTGTTGTCTTCTTAGTGGTTATTCAGAGTAGAAGATGCAGACATGATATCCTGTCCAAACACTATTAGTACAAATCTTTCTTCTCATTGAATTAAGAGAAAGTAGTTGTATGTCTATCCTAACTATTTTGCATATACAGATACAAAATGGGCCTTCATTTATATCCCATTTTTTGTTCAGTTTTGTCAGAGATGGGTATTCCATTGTCATTTAAATGTTGTAGGTGCATTGCCAGGAGCAAAAGATTCAGAAATATGCTTTTAAAATCTAGTTAAGCTGGGGCTGGGGAGATGACTCAGTGGAATAAGTGCTTCCTTGGCAAGCGCAAGGGCCTGAGTTCAATCCGTGGTCCCGCTAAATAAATAAATAAATAAATAAATAAATAAATAAATAAATAAATAAATAATAAAATCTAGTTAAGAGACTGAGCGTGGTGCTGCATGCCTGTAGTCCCAGTGCTTGGGAGGCTGAAAACAGGAGGATCACTACAGTGTCATCTTTGTAGTGAGACCCCGTACTAAGCACATAAAAAATTAATAAAACTATAATAAAATAAAATAATGTTGTAGGTGCAAGAATTCAGCAAAATATTCCAATACAGTTCAGTAGTCCATAATACTAATGGATTATCCATAGGACTGGCAACATCGGGAGTTGTTGACTTGAGCCTTTTACAGCTCAGCATGTTAATACGGCTTTAGTTTTTATACCTCATTTTTATACTTTTCTGCTCTATGGTTAAGACCAAGATAAAGCAAGACTTATAGAACAAGAAATGTAACTTTTGCATGTGACAAGGTCAGTCAGATCCCTTCAGGATATACCCTGAAACCCTGTACTGCAGTTTGTAGATCCTCTGTCAGTGTCAGCCATGTGGATGAGTCACAGCCATTGCTTGACCAGTTTGAAAGAGCTAAGTTTGATTCTTTGTGCCATGAAGTCTGAATTTTTAAAAAATCATTATGTATTTGTTGGACATAGGGTCTCACCATGCAGAAACAGGGATCAAACTTAGGTCCTTGCAGCTTGCCTGGAAGGTGCTTAGACCACTGAGTTATGTGCAGGTGGTATGCTCTGCCCTTCCTGTCCTCCAGAGAGGAGACTTGGAGGGAGGCAGGGTGTCGTGCTGAGCCTATAGCTGTTTGTGTAGTGCTGCAAAAGGTGCGGGCTTTGGAATTGGCCAGCTATGGCTTTGGATCTTGATCTGACCTCTTATTACTAATGCATGGTAGTCAGTAGTTACCTTGAGCTACTACTTTCAAATCAAATGGAAATTGAATAACTTCTCATACCATGGTGAGTTTAGTTGGGTTAATTTTATATGCTTTGCAATTATTCTGGCACATCTAGTGAACTTCTAAAAGTGTTAATTCCCTTTGCTCTCTCACTGGATAGAGATAAAAGGCATGACAGGATGCTTCTTAATTAGGAGGTGTGTGTAGGACAGAGCCCCTGTGCTGCTGACAATACCAGAAAACACTGCCGCCCCTCCTTTAGGGTGTATGTGCTGGTGGAGGCTCTGTTACTATTTACTTCAAAAACTTAAAGTTCTGTTTTCTCTCTCAAAATACTAAAAGCTTATTAGAGAAAAGCTGGAAAACACAGAAAGGTAGAAAGGGAAAAATCCACTTAGAGAGCCATAATCCAAACACAACTGTAGCATGTAGTAGTAGTTTGATTTTCTTCACCATCTTTCACTGGGCATAATAACATTAACCACTTGATAATGATGCAAAGGGAAAAATATGATTTTTTTTTTGTAACCAGCTCAGCCCACCCTGGGGTGGGGCTGGCCCAGCCTGTGGTGCTGGGGATACAGCTGTGGTCCGTGCCCTGCCAAAGTTTGCCTAAGCGAGAGCTTTAGAGTGCTGAACTATCTCACAGGCCCCCCAAATGAAATTTTACATGTGAAAAGTTCTATAAATTTCAATAAACAAATACAGTGTACTCTTGTTTGCCACTTTCAAAATGTTTATAACAGTGATGAAGTACAAAGTTAACTATTGGGATTCTACTTTGGACTGGTCAACATCTTAGAGTTTCAAGGCCTTTTTTTTATAATACAATAACAAAGAAGACAAATTGATTGGATACTTTTGGTAGCTCAAGAATCGTTCTCCTTGCAGCTCAATGCATTTTACATTTTGTAAGTGCATTATTTCATTTAAAGAAAGTGTTGATTAGCCACCTGAGAATACCATGCCCCATTGACATGCGGATGACTGCCACAACTCTCTTTTTTAATGATAGCTAATGAGAAGAGGATTTCTGATAACTGGAGGGTATTCAGGCACTGAAGAAAAATTTGGCTGAGAGTCCGTGCATTCACAGCACATATAAAACTCCATTGTCCAAATGACAAATATCACAGGAAAACCAGCATCTGGGTGTAAATGTCTTCCAGTCTGCTCAAAGACAGTGCGTATTATCCAGTTTTTCAGCCTATGTCATGAAATATGAAAATAGCCCAGGAAAGACCCATCCCACTTGACCTTTGCAGAATGATTTAATAAAGTTCGCCTGATACAAAACTATGAAAGAGTAATTGCTGATAAAAGCTGGACTGCAGCTTCCTTCTAGCTTCCTTCTTTCAGATCCTCCTTTCTTTGGAAATGCTTCACAGGCTTTATTAATTCTCCAACGTTTCTGTAGCTGGTGGCATTTGTCCCTGAGGCCATATGACCAGCCCTGGGGTTGGGTCCAGTAGAATCGAGATTCCACATCTCCCAGCTTTTCATTTCCTTTCAGCACTGTCTTGATATCTTTGTCTGCATAATTAGGCAAATATGTTTTCAATTGCTTTTACGTGTGTACACATTTCACCCCTTTTACTGCTATCTTGATGGATGTTTTATGGGATAAATTTTCAATTGGTGGCCTCCTCCGCTTAGAGAGGTGCCAGCTTTTGCTTCTGTATCCACTTAGGGCTCTATCGATTCCATCTGCAGGTGTAACTGAATATGGTCCTTCACTTCTGGAGGAAGCCTGGGCCTCCTGCGTTTTCTGAGTACTTTATTACCCTACTATTTTCCCGCTGTTACTTATTTATTCTATGGTGTTATTCTTATTTAAGATGAAATATAGACCTATGCCCCCAACCTGAAAACTACAGGAAAGCTTAAAGAAACTTCTGTGTGGTTTTAGAACTATCATTATGATTGCAACCATCAGCCCAAGAGATTTCCGTGTGGGGGCCGTTCTGGCCAACTACATCAGTCGCAGTCCCTTCTTATAACACTGTGAGGGGGGCTGTCTTTCCATGGATGCACGTGTCATTCTGTGATAGCTTCGTGTTCGTTTCTTCGTTTATGCTGATTGTGAGAGTCAGATATGGTCAGTCTTATTTATAATGCACCTTATAACTTCCTGGAACATATTTGGTGCCTGTCATTGTTTATTCAATGAACACATAAACTAATTTATTACTCTGAAGCACATTTTCATTTACAGGCATGAAACAATCCTAGTAGAACTGATAAGTCAATGTTTCTCTCTGTACTCAGCATTTCTTTCTTGTCTATGTTTCATCAGCCAGGATAGACTGTACAATGCTGCCACAACAAACAACCCCAAGTCTCATTGGCTTAAGACAACAAAGGATTAGTTCTCCCCTTTCCTGCCTGTCTGCTGTGAGCTACCAAGAGAGCTTTATTTATTACAGTTGCAGATCAAGCTTTCACCTCTGAATGTGCTTTCAGTGTGGCTGGAACAGGAAATGTGGTGAGGTGGACACTGGCTCTTAAAACTTCAGGCCAGACTTGGCACAGTTCACATCTGTTCACATTTTGTTGATCAAAGGAAGCCCCTCCCCACAGGCTGACCTTAGAAAGGGTTGGGGAGGGGCCAGGCAGGTAGCTTGGCCGTCTGGGTGCCTGCCTGGCAAGCTCAAGGACTCAGGTTTGATCCCCAGTAGTGTATGCCATGAAAGTCCCATAGTGAGCAGAGCACCGAAATCAGGCGTGGAGGCACACTCTTGTAATCCTAGTGCTGCACAGGAGGATCACTATGGGTCCAAGCTGCATAGCAAGATTCTATGACAAATAAAAGTTTAAAAAAAAGGTCTAGGGAAATATATCACCCCCACATGCTTGGAAAGATCAGAAATTATTTGAACTATAGCTTTCCTGACTACTGCCTAGGCTAACAGTGCAAAGGTAATTTTTATTTATCCTAGACCTCCAGTTTTTCTGTCTATGGCAGGCATCTAGCAGGCTCTAGAGTACCACGCTCAAGTGTTCTCTTACTACATACATGGATGTGACATATATGCATTCTTTTCTTGCTACTCAAATAAGAATAATATGCAATATTCTTTTTTTGATCATTGGATTCTTTTATTTTTATGTAATGCATGTGGGAGGACTTATCGTATCACACAGTGCTTCTGAATCAGTGCTGCGTTACTGAATTCACCTTAAGTCACTCGCCCCCTCGCCTTCTGAAAGAGGAGCAGGGTGCTTCCGGTGTTTTCCTTTGATGCACAACTCCAGCAGCGCAATACATTTAGATGAAGCTGCTGTGGTACAGTAGCAGTGACCAGCTGGGCTTGCTTCACAGAGATCTGGTTTGCCACACAACATCCCACTGATGGGCTGAATGGGCAACTTGCTACCAGTCTTGGCTTTTCTCAGTGGTAAATCAGATATTAGTTCATCTGTCCCAGAGTCATCATGAGAAGTAAATGAAATAATTTTCCTTTGGCTTGATGGCTGTTCAGCAATTGTTTGTTTGGTGGGTGTTTTAAGTCTTTGAACTTGGATCTAAATACGCTCTTGTCATATGAATCTTATTATAACAAGAGATAGTAGTGAGCACCCAGCTGTATGAAAGCCATAGAGATTCTTTTATTTCTCATTCCATTCTCGCTTCTCAAAACTGAACTTGAAGGAGGAGAAGAAAAATTGGGGTTTACTAATTTTATGATCCTGAATCACTAAGGCACACAAATGGGACTCAACGCTTGGAAATATAAACACACAAATGACGCATCCACAGAGTCCTTGAGCAGATGCAGACATTGCCATGGGTGGAGTAGAGTTGGCCAGGCCCTGTGGTCTTCACAGTAGGATCACATATGGGTTGCAAGAGGCTACAAAGAAGGGGAAGAAGGCAGGGAAGGGTCAGCAAGGGAAGGACTAGCATTAAGCTAGACCTATCAATTTACACTCGCTTCCTACATCCTGAGTGAAAATTAAATTATTATTTGAGTAGAAAAACATGCAGTTAAACAAAAGATCAAATACCGTTTGGCAATACAGGTTTTCATCATGTCTTCTTTACTGTTGTTTGCATACACTTCATGCCTGGCTTCAGTTTTTCAACCAAGTGTGTAGGAATTGCTGAGTCCACAACGAGGTGTCCTTTGATATTCACATTCTAGTCCAGTCTACTTTTATTCTTTTTAAGAAGTATTTAATCTTATAGCATATTTAATACATCAAAATTTTACCATAAACATCTTTATTTCATATAAAAGTAATATGTTTCAGTAGGATAAAGGAAATGTATACTCTTGTCTCGAATCCTATTATTTCACATGATTTATACCACAGATAATTTCCATGAATGAGATTTCCTGACATTTGAATATTTGGCTACATGCTTGTAGGAAGCTTCTATAGTCTTTTTCTTGCTTAGGAATTCCAGTTCTTCAGAATTCTTCCCTTTCTTTCAGGTATTTTGTTTTGCATTCTTCATAAAAGGCTGGATCATTATAGGAAGCAGTTAGGCATTCTTTTATGCAGAATTTTCTTTCGGACACTTTGCTACCATCAGGATTCGAGAGTCTTTGCAACGTCTGGTAAAATCTTGAACTTGTTCAGAACACCTTGCTCTGGCCTTTTCTCTCATTATTTTAGGAATCAAATATCTTTTCCAAAATGTTTGAGACGTTGATCTGCGGGCAGAGAAGGTCTCTTTTATTCTATTATTTTTTCCTGTGATATTTTATTACATCTCATTCTGTGTCATCTTATCCATTTCTTTTCATTAAAAAAATGCTGGTCGTAAGCCTGCATTAATTTCATAATCTATAAAATGGGCTCAGATTCACAGTTTGAAGAAGTTTCCCTGAAAGCTTTCTTTGTATTTTGTGGCTTCAGTAGGTAGCAACATCACGCAAATTCACAACTCTATCAAAGGGGCGCACTTTATCTCTTATACTTCTCAGGCCAGAGCAAGCCATGTGCTCTTTGAACTTCCGTAGGGGCTACTAGGCTTCTGCAGGTGGGTGTCTGAAGGGCAACTCACAGTAGTGCGCCTACAGCGAAGCTCTGCAGCTCGCTTCGTGTGAATCCGCTTCTACTACCTGCTGTGCGTCTATGCAAGCTGCGTCACCACTGATGCCGTTAACTGCTGCGTTGAGAGCCGCGCTGGACTCGTCTGCTTTTCCTACATTGCACAAGCAAATCAGCAGCAGCCTTGAGCGAGAAATGGATCTCAGCTCCATAAACCTTTCACTGCTTCTGGTGCTGATATCCAAGTCATGCTGCCCTATCTTCCTCTGTAATCCTCAAAGGGGATCTCCCTTCCTTCCTTCCTTCCTTCCTTCCTTCCTTCCTTCCTTCCTTCCTTCCTTCCTTCCTTCTTTCCTTCCTTCCTTCCTTCCTTCCTTCCATCCGGTAGAACCGGGGATTGAACTCAGGCTCTTCCGCTTGTCAGTGAAGTGCTTATTCTACTGAGCCATCTCCCCCTCCCCCTTCAAAGGAAATCTTTCCACCCACTCCTAGTCTGTTTCCTTTACAGCAGCTAGAAGTGGTGGTGTTTTTTTGTTTTTCTTTTTTTTTTTTTTCCCTTTCTGTTTATTTGTTTGACTGTGGTACTGGGAACTGAACCCAGGACTTTTGCACAGAGCTGCATCCAAGCCTGTGGTTACAAACTTGTTTTCTGACAAAGTCTCAGTAAATCTCTAAGTGGCCCTAGGATGGGCTCAAAATTTCAGTCCTCCTGTCTTGGCCCACCTCCCCTCAGAGTGTGGGGGGCACGATCACAGCCAGCCCAGAATGATTCTTTTAGATCTAGCTCAAATCTTGCAAATTCTTCATTACTTCTCAACACCGCACATGCCTCTATCTGCCCCAGGACCTTTGCATTCTTGAGTGTAGCTTTTCTGCAACTCAGTTCATTCTCAGGATATTCTGCAACTTCAGTTTCCTTTGCCTTCCTGGAAACCAGACTCTGTTCCTCTTGATCATCTTCAAAAGCCCTAAAGTTTGTTTTAGAGAGTCAGATTCTAGAATAAACAACTCAAGAAAAAAATCTACATGGTCCTTTATTATATTTAAAGAAACTTAATTCTACATTACTTGTAACTGAATTTGCAAAAAGGCATATAAGGCTGGGCATGCTGGCACACGCTTGTAATCCCAGCACTTGGGAAGCTGAGGCAGGAGGATTGTTGCAATTTCTATACTGAGCTCAAGGCCAGCCTGAACTGCATAGTGAGATCTTGTTTCAAAAAGACAAAAACAAAAAGCATTTAAATAAAAAGCTGAGAACTTTCTTACCTCCCTTTGTACAAGGACCCAAATTCGATTCCTGGTACCACATGTGGTGTGAGCCCTGGGGTCTTGGGAGAGCCCTGTGAGCCCTGTGAGCCCTGAAACCAGGCATGGTGGCACACGTCTGTAATCCTAGGGCTGGAAAGGCTGGAACAGGAGGTTCGCTATGAGTCCAAACTGTGTAACAAGACTGTGTGTCAACAAGAAAATAAATAAATAAATAAATAAAGTTAATAAGTGAAATCTGAAAAAAAAAAAAAAGAAAGTTAGTAGCTCAGGCAAACGCATACAAACTTATGTTCACATACATAGGGAACTCTGTGCTTTAGCATTTCTTATAACAGTAGATCGTGTGCAACCTACTACATAGTCCTACACAGAGTAGGCTTGTTCTTCTCATCATTGCTTGGTGGATGGGTGCAAATAGACTACAATAAACTTTTCGCCATCTATATCCTTCCATGCTATGCTATTATTCCACAGGATAGACCCCCGCCGGAGCTCCTGTGGCAAGCGATCGGGAGTGTCCCACCAGCTTCAGAACTGACCCTCCCACCCCCCTCCATCCTGCCGAAGTGTGCACAACATGGGGACAGCGGGAGGTAAAGTAGCTATAGTGGCTCTTGACCCAAGTTGTTTGTTTATAGTGACCCAGCCTTAGATGCAGACAGCCTGCTTCTTTTGACTGCTGACAAAGGGGGCAATTAATATAAAATTCATGTGCTTCTCCGGATTGTATTCTGCACTACTTTCCTTTAAGAGGAATTTTAGCAAAACGGAAAGCATCTGGGATTTAAGAAAGTTTCGGCTTCATTCTTAGAAGAAGAAGAGAAAAATGAGAGGCTGTTCAGTGTTACCTAAAATCCCATGAAATTGCATGGCCGGTGCCTACTCCCCCAGTGCCTGAGAGCGAGCGTGTGAGAAACAGCCCTATAGTTCTAAATGCCACTGACTATTTTTTAAATATAATTTCAAGAGATAATTTAGAGTCCTTTTACTTTGTTTCACCTACTTTTTCTTAACTCATGGTTTCTTTGCTTTATCTCTCAGTATGCCTATGTTACTTGACTTCGTTATTTTTTTAGTACTAAGTACTTGACAATTAAAGAGATCTGTGGTTAAAAACAAACCAAACCAAAACAAGCTTAGTTTTAGGTTAACTGGAGTAAAGAAAACAACACTAACGTGACTCCAAGAGAAAATATGTGGACCAGGAAAGAAAGATGTTACAAATTTATCATGCATGAAATAAGCAACAAATATATTCATTAATAATAATAAAATATATATTCCATTTTGAGATACGTAAAATTCATTTTTACCAAATTATGTGCATGATTTCTATATCTTCCAGATATTTTAAATGACTAATTTCTGATACCAAGGTGGTATAAGAAAAGTCACAATGAAATAATACGCAAAGATCACCACCAGATGATTTTGCGTGGCAGGGTTGGCTACTTGGCTTTACCATGTCAGAGATTTAAGCTCAGAATCTAGTAGACTGATCAAAGAAATTCCAGTAACAAAGGGGAATGTTGTGACTTCATTATTGTTGAATATGTAGCCTTTGCCTGGGTCTCTTTTTTCCATAAGAAAATGAAGAATTTGATTCTAGAAAGCTGGGGGCGGGAGGGGGGACGGGTTGCACAAAACGTCCAACTACAGTGCTATCGCTTCTATTCTGATCTTGCTCAAGTTCATCAGGGAAAATTAGCCTTGGCAGCTTATTCAGTGACTAAATCTTGATATTTTTCTGGCTTAATTCATAACATAACTGTAAGCTATTGCTCTGTGTTTATATTTCCCATCCATTTCTCACATTTCCAAAGCATGCTGATATGTGATCCGGGCAGTTTAGCTACCATAATTGGCATTTTTCTTGGGCCAAAAGGAAACAAATTCCTTATCCACCATACTTTTTTAATTTCTGAAAAACAACAAGTAACATGGTTAATCCCCTTTTTGATCTTTTTCCCTTTTGAATTTTCCTTATATTTTTTCCCTCTTTTAATCTTTTACTCTTTTTAATCTCATTTTGCCCCACCCCTTTTCTTTGACTTCTCATTATGTGTTGTTTTAAAAGAATCGGTCCAGTCTATGGAAATGGGTCTTTCGAGTCTGTTCAAAGACCCATTATCCACATTTAGAGGTCGCCTTATTTCTTTAAAGCATTTCATTACAGCATTTGCCAAGATGTCCCAACAGACTATCTTTCATAGTATTAGTGGAACACACATCTTGTCGACAAAAATGACAATTAATTTTATTTCTTTTGCAAGGAGAAGTGAATAAAAAAGGGTTTCATCTTCTGCATGTATGAATTAAATAGGAGGTTATGGTAACAACTCAGAAAACAATGACAATGGCTATAAGAAGTACTTGACTTTATCAATCAGAAGCGCCCATATGCACATAGTTTTAGAAGTTTTTATTAGCTGATCTCCGTGATGGCGGTGGTAGTGTAGCACAGGCTAGTTTCAGAGGCGCGCACTGTTTAAGAGTTAATCTTCGTGTTCTTCTTAGTTGATTTTGAAAGTCACACAGCAGTTATGCTCCTGCGTAAGGTAGACTTTTCAGAGTAGCCAATAGTTTGCAAATGAGCAGAAGTTTGGGAAGTTCTAAATAAAAATAATCTACGCTTCATACATAACTTGAAAGGTTGAAGAGGACTTAGCCTTCTCTCTTATACATTGCATTTTCAAAACACACTCGTAGGATGTTTGGCTGCTGGTCTAATATTACACCTTTCTCTTTCATCTTTCTTTTTACTACAGACCCTTAATGACAAACGCAGGCGGGTCAGTGATACTGATACACTCTCTTAGCACGTGAATTAGTCATCGGACAATCAGTTCAGGGGTCAGGCTTAGAGAAATAGTGAAAACTGAGGGGGACACAGGTCGGCAGAGGTGCGCACACCACTTCAAAGGGGGCATGCGCGACCACAAGGAGCCAGATCCCAGGGAAGAACAGCTGGGATTCTCTTCACGGGAGATGGAGGGTTTGTGTGTGCGCGAGAGGGTTTGTAGCTGTGATAGGGTTTCACTACTTTATAAAACAACGCTTTACTTCAGATGAGGTCTGCTGGTAAAACACATAGGGAGCTTGAATCCACAGGAGACCAGGTGGCTAATATCAAGCAAAGGGGCACCCTTTAGGACAAATTACCAAAACACAAAGCACAAAGCAAAACAAAAACAACAAACAAACACCCTGTGGGACTGTGTGGGGGCCAGTGAAAGATTTTATCTTCCAAGAAATTTGTGAAAAAGCCTTTCTTTCCTTGGGAGCAAAATTAGAGTATTGTCAAGTTTGCTTAGAGATAACAATGAAATTATTAAATTGTGATTTGATTTGGGACATTTTAGAAATATATTTTTTTCAAAAAAAAAAAAAAGAAATGTATTTTTTTACTTCCTTGTTTCCAAGGGCAAATATATGAAGGGAAAGCTGTCCTACAAATTTTTGTTTGCAAATGATAGATATCAAACCACACTATCCATTTTTTAAACCTCATCTTGGAAAAAAGCATGTAAGGTCAAACCTACATACCACCCCAATATTAAAACTTGCTTTCCTTGGGGTTGTAACGCACACTGAAATTTGCGTGTGGTCTGCAAGGCACTAGTTTCATTTTTAGCACTGAATTTTCTTCTTAGGGCCATCCTTGGGACCCATAATCAAGCAGCAAGGACTCTTGAGGGGAGGAAGACATTGCTTTGCAGAGGAAGATCTCTAGACAAGGTCATCCTTTTCTATTTTTGAGCAAAGCTACAGCATAAATCCAGAAAACTAGATTCTTGCATCTCTTGTTGCTTTTAAACTACTGGAAAGAAAACTGGAAAGCAAAGTCAAAAGTGCCGCGGAAGAGAAAAATCTCCAAAATCCAAACCATATGACAATGCCTAGTTATTCGTTTTCTTTGTCATGTTGTTTTACTCTTTCCTGGCATTAACTGTCTTTTTGGGTTATAGCTGCTCCAAGAAAGCCATTTCAAAGAAAGATCTTTACCAGGAGTTCAGTGCTAGTGAGCACTGAAGCAAGAATGTGACCCGTCCACGGCAGAGAAGTATTACTTTGAAGATGAAAATATTCTTTGAACACTGAAACAAGAATACTGTACTAAATACTTGTAGAAGGCTCCTATCACAGGGGGATGTGGAGACCCTATTCAGCCAAATCCAACTTGATAATCCAAACTTATTGCCTAAATATAGATGATATTTGAAGCAAAAGAAATAAAAACCAATTTAAAAGAAAGATTATTTATTCACAAAAAGTCTTTAAAGAAACATCCTGGTTTATAGTGACTTTTTCTCTTTATTCCTAAGTCGAAGGAGACTGAGTTAATATTAACATATTACTAACTTATCTGGGGCACCAGTACTATAAATACAAACATATGTATATAAATATATATGTATGAGGTATTTAAAAATTTATCACCCGGAAAGGAGAGAAAAATGGCCTAAATCAGGAGATTGAATAGTTGGAAGGAATTTTTCACCTGTGATATTATCCAGCTGCAAAGAGCATGAATTTTTTGCTTTCAACAGGAATTAATTCAGGGAATACCTGTGTTGTAGCAAAGCATGCTTTAACCTCCCTTGTGAACTAATGCCATTGAGAACTGGAAATGGATCGGCTCCCTTCTTGCCCCCCTGCTTCCGAGTTGAACTCCTGTGCACTCAGGAAATTGTTAGCACAACATCTGCAGGATGCAGTAACGGTGCCGCTTTATAGCCCTTGACTAGAAAGCTACAAGGTGAAGACTGACACCTTTTCTCTGTGATTTGGAAACCTTCATAAATCTTATAATGTTAGAGTTTTTGTCTGATTTTAGTTGATGGACATTTCATTAGCTATTTCCATGAATATAAAAATGCACATATAGGGGCCAGGGAGATGGCTCAGTGGAATAGGCACTTGCCTGGCAAGTGCAAGGGCCTGAGTTTAACCCCTGGTTCCACAAAATAAAAAATAAAAAAAGTACGTATATTTAATACAGATAAAGATCATATCAAAGTGTGGTATTTAATGTGTTGAGTCGCAATGTATTTGGTTATTTTTTTCTGGGCAATAATTATAGTGACTAAATATTTCTGTCCTTTCAAAATTTCCCTGTAGAAATTCTAACCACCATGAGGATAACCTTAGGAGATGGAATCTAGCCAGGTGTGGTGGTACCTGCTTGAAATTTCAGAACTTGGGAGGTTAAGGCAGGCAGATCACCATGAGCTTCAGGGCAGCCTAAACCATGTAGAGAAACTCTGCACCAAAAAAATCCTCAAAAAGTCAGGGGGAGGGCCTTTGGGAGGTGTCTTGACCAGAATCAGAACGGCTGAGCTTCATGAATGGAATCAGTGCCCTTTATAGAGTAACCCTAGCAAGATCCTTTCTCCTTTCTGCAGTGAGGAGACCACTGTCTATCAACCCAGGAATGTGTCCTCCCCAGACATGGAATCTATTTATGACTCCATCTTGGAGTTGCCATCCTTCTTCTCAACTACAAGAGACAAGTGCTCATTGTGTATAAGTCACTCTGTTTATGGCATTTTGTTATAGAAACCAGAATGAGTTCTGTAAGTTCTTAGGCCAATTTAGAGATCCTTTGTCATTTTGAGGATCAGAAAATTTTTTATAGTACTCTTGAAGGGGTTATATGAATAGCAACATTCTTCGTACTAACAAATATGTGTGTGTGTGTGTGTGTGCATTTTTTTTTCATTGTTAGAGGGTCTCACTATGCAGTTTATACTCCTAGCCAGTGATCCTCTATTTTCAGCCTCCTGGTCATGGTGGCCATGCCCAGCAAGTCCAAGGGTGAGCCAGCATGTCATGTGGTACTGGGGAATTAAACCCTGGTCCTGTGCTTGCCTAAGCAGGTGCTTAGCTCACTGAGCTATCTTGCCAGCCCTTTAATTATTATTGTTATTATTATTATTATTATTATTATCATTATTTTTTGAGGAACTGGGAATTGAACTCAGGCCCTTTCACTTGCCAGGGAAGTGCTTATTCCACTAAGCCATCTCCCTGGCCCCCCTTTAAATATTATTAATAATTATAGAGGCCTGGGAAGTGCAAGGGCATGAGTTCAATCCCTGATTCCGAAAAAAAGAATTATGGTCCATGTCCCCTGCTCACGGCAATGTCCCACTCACGGTTTGGGGCCCACTTCCACACTGTCCTATGTACTCATTGATTGGGTGTCTCCTGTGGAACAGACACACATTGAGGAGCCAGAGATACAGATGGAAGCAGTACAACTACATCCATTCTCGTTTAGGGAGAGTGCAGCCCTGGTGTGTGAACTGAGCTGAGCACAGAGCAGGTAGGTGCACTGTGCACCGGTGGAGGAGATTCCAGGCAGAGCAGTAAGCAGGAGCAAGTGTACTGTCAAGAACAAGAGCGCAGCACCGCACAGGAGGAGTTACGTGCACCTTCCTCCTGGGGCAGAGAAGAAGAGAGCAATGGCAGACCTGAATCTGCAAAGCTAAGAAATCTGGGTCGTTGGCAGCTTTGTTGGCCCATCAAGGTCTTATTCTGAGAATGAAAGCATGATCTTTCAAACTCAGGCTTCCCATATCCTGGGCAAATACCCACTGGGACACATTAATACACCTTGATTTTTTAAAAAATGTATTTAGTACAGAGTGTCTACAGGGTCTCACTGCACAAATTGGATGGTAGGGGTCCTCCTGTTTTCAGCCTCCCAAGCACCGGGATTACTGGCATGTGCCACCATGCCCAAGCTCAGTCGCAGTCTCAGTGCACCCTGGGGGTGGGGCTGTCATGGCAAGGGATCAAATCCCAGCCTCTGAGTGTGCCTAAGCAGGTGCTTTAATCCAATGAGCTATCTGGCTGGCCCTTGATTTTTGTTTCTAAGAGAGTTCTCTGGCTGTTGTGTGAAGAATGGCACCCATGACCTTATGTAGCCAGGCTGGGCAGGGGCTTCACCTTCTCCAAGCTGTCTCGCTCCGGCTGTCCTCCATGAGTCATTCTGCTCACCTTCCACCAATCAGTATTGTCTAACTGAATGTGGGCCATCTGCAATAGTGTTGTTATTTGAGGTCATGGATTATTATTCATTCCTTTAGGGCCACAAATTATAATGAGTTGGGCCTTTGGAATGCTATCATCTAATTATTCATGTTTCCAGATGTGAAGAACTCATTCAGAGAACAATGAAAGCAGACACACAGGTTAAGACTAAGATAGAGAGCGATGGATAAAGAACTGACAACCAGTGTAGACGAAAAATTCCCACCAAATGTATTAAACCACTGTTGAAGGGAAAAATTCCCGAAACTTCAGTTGGCTGGATTTGGGAAGGTTGGTTGTACATTAAAACTACAGCATAGTGAAATTTATTAGCCAAGGTGAAACTCTTGGAAGAAGCAATAATCAAAGCTAACTACAAGTGTCAAATGCTTGTGGGATGCTTTATGTTAATTTAAAAAAATATTTATTTATTTCTTTGGTACAGGGCCTTGCTATCCAGCTGGACTTGCAGTGATCCTCCTGCATCAACCTTCCCAGCACTGGGATTACAGGTGTGTGCTACCACACCTGGTGTCAGTGGCTGGCAAGGAGCGCTCAGCATTCTGGGACCAGCATGGCATGTGGTACCCGGGATCAGAGCTCGGGCCCATGCACTTTCCAGGAAGGCACTTAGACCGCTGAGCGAGTTATCTATCCCTACAATGCTTTATTTATGATAAAGATTCTATGATGCAAATATTTTTCTTAATTCTGATTTTACAGAGTCAAGGTGAGTTTAGGGAATTTGTCCAGTGTCACACAGGTGGCAAGCTAGGGTCTGGATGCAGATCTATTTGACATCCAAATTTGCATTCTGAAGTCATCATTGATAAGGCCTGTGTCTGGCTTGCTAGGGTGTAGGTGGACAGCTTAGTGAGGGTTCAAAGAACATCTGATGGGGGATGAAACTGACTCCCCAGTTTCCCAGGACTGAGGCACAGACATGCCTGAGATAGGAAATAGGAATGACTGACACGAGGGTTCAACTGAGTCAGCTGGGCATGAAGAAAACCTGTGTGGATGAAGTCTTCGCAGTTCATTAATAAACACTTCGATTTAAAAATGTGTCTTCTGTGCTTGATATTGCACCATCTTGTCAGTTTACTGGGGAACAAGCAAGCAAAAAGAGAGGCGTATCAACATGCTTACTGCACTATACTTTCAAATTTTCTTTTTCTTCTTAGATGTCTAATTTTTGTGAGGAAGCAAACCACAACGTTGTGTAATTAAAACCTCTGGGAAGCAAAGCCCATTGAGGGGAGCTTTCCTTGCGAGGTGTGCGATGCTGGTTGTGTTACTGGTTGCATCCTGTCCTCCTTGTTCCAATGAGAACTTTGATGTCATTCAGGCCTTCTGGCAGCCCTATGTGGCTGTCTCAGGGGAGGTTGGATTCCCTTCCCCCACCTCCAAGATTATGACCTGAGGAGAATCATATTGCCCTACATAATGATTTGTTTAAAAATGAGCATATGACTGATAATAGTTTCAATATGATTTGTCCCTACCCCTACCCCACCCTCCATACTCTATTGAAATTTGGTTGTCATTATTAAGGCAGCATTGGGAGGCATGACCTTTGGCAGGTGACTGATATCCTTAAGAGGGACGAATACATTACTCAGGAACTGGGCTGACTCTTTGGAGGCAAGAGAGCTCGCACGCTCTCAGGACTGAGCTAGACTCTGTGAGAGTTGGTTATTCCAGAGCAAGTCTGCTTCCTGTTCTCTCTTTCCTGCTCCTTTCTGCTTGCTTCCCTATGTTGCAGCAATACGAGACCTTCATCAAAAGCTGAACAAATGCTGGCATTATGCTCTGAACTTCCCAGACACTGGAAACATGAGCCCAAATAAACCTTTTTCCTTTATAAATTATCCAGCTTCTGATATGGATTCTGTTATAGCTATGAAAAATTGACTGAGGGATGACACATAAGAGAAATCTGCAAACTAACTTCTGGGCAACACTTTGCCTCTCCAGAAAGAATCAAAAGAAGAGGCTGTCTTGCATCTTCTTCCTCCTGGCAGTGCTTCGTGATCTGAGCTTTTGTGCTAGCTTGGCCGTTTTGACCCAATTTTGTCTGAAATTTGATGAGGGTAAAAGAAAGGAGAGGAAAGAACCTGTTTATTCTTGAAATGATTGGTCTGTTGAGTTAACCAACCAGAAGCTGCTCCGTTTTGCACTTTCTGTCACATGTGAGTGCTTCAAGTCCCTTTTTGCTTAATACAGTTTGAGCCCAGTTCTGTTTCTCACAGCCCCGACACAGTTGCACTGAAGTAACATGCCACTTATTCGTGCTGTCAAAAGAGTTTTATTCTATAATCCACCTTTGGTAGCAAGAAGCACTGTATTTTTTTTTGACCTAGATTGCCATAAGTGAGTAGGACTTCTAAGCTGAAGTGCTATCATTTGCCATCTTTTCCTTCAGCTTGCCTCTGTCATGGATACAATTTTGGGAATTGGAAGAGGGCCTGTTCATTATGTCCTGTTCACTCATCCTCCATTGAAATTTCCTACCTGCTACAGTGGGCTGAAAAGGTTGATGGGAGGCAACATTTGGGAGGCCATGTCCGTGCTTTTAACAGAAGATGTTGCAGTCTGTCAGCTGTCAATAACTCCATCACTTTCTTGAGCTTCTCTCTTATTTTGCCAATACACTGAATATTTTTATTTTATTTATTTTTTTATGTATTTAATACAGGGTCTACAGGGTCTCACTACACAGATTGGACTTGTAGTGATCCTTCCTGTTTTTTCAGTCTCCCAAGCACCACCAGGCCCAGTCTCAATCATTGTCTCAGTGCACCCCCAGGGCGGGGCCAGCATGGCAAGCCAAGGATCAAACCCCAGGCCCCTGTGTTTGCCTAAGCAGTCGCTTTAATCTGCTGAGCTATCTGGCCTGTCCCCCTGCACTGTATATTCTTAGATGCTATGGGCTATTTTTGCTTACTAGAGGAACGCTTGGGAGTTCTTTTAGAGCGGAGACCTCTTCTGATCTGCAGGATGCGATGTAGGTGCATCTCCAGGTCCCTGGTAAGGACCCAGGCATTAGCACACCTCCTAGTGGAGGCCTGTGGAGGCTGCTGGGAGGGGTCCATGTGATGTCCGTGTCTTGTGCTTGTGCCTTTGCATAATCTCCTCCGCTTGAGTCTAGGCTCATGACTTGCTTCTGGACAAAAAACATGGCCACGGAGCTGTGTCACCACTTCCACGCTTGTGTCACACAGGCGATCTTGCCAGCAGATTTGTTTTGGAGATGACTCTCTTTGTTGATCTAAGTAAGCGGCCTTCCGGGGAAACCCACGTGACTTGGGACCTTGGGACCCTAGAGGCCATTTATTCTCACTTCCTGGGGACAGATTGCCTGTGTAGCCTTGTCCACGCCAAGTCCAACTGGCTCCCAGTTCCGGGGCTCCCCCGTGGGGTTGGCAGTTGCTTTTTTTAATTAAATGGCAGTGTCGTTTCCTTTCTGTCCAATTCTGCTTCTCACTTTGCCAGCGAGTGGGCCAGAGTTCATTCATAGTGAAGCTTAGGACACAAATCTATCCTGAAACGGTGTTGGAAGACTTGCTCAAACCTCCTTTCTGTACAGTTTATCACTTGAAGACCTTGGGTTGTTAACTATAGCGTTCCCCCTGCCCCGGATTTTCTGCCTGCAAACTCACTTCAGCGCTTTCTTCTACCTGTCTTTCCTGCAGCTTAGTAGCCAGGTGCACAAGATGGATCAGGCTGGTTGTCACAATGAGAAGACCGTGTGAGGGACAGTCCATGTAGCAGCTGGCCTAGAGCAATTATTCTGCACTTTGGGTGTTAGGAGCTATTAGTAGTCTGTGTCCAGTGCTCAAATTTGTTAGGAGTTGAAAGTTGTGCTGTGCTAATTTATTATTTTGTTGTCACTGATTTACTCAGCCTATTTTATAAAGAGATGCTTATTCTCATCTGTAATGCTTTCATCCAGATAGAAAACTTTACAAGATAAATTTGTGTTTTTTTTTTTCTTTAATTCACTTAGATTTTTGAGACAATATACCAGGTGCCTGTTTTACTTAGATAACTATTACAAATATGATTTTTAAAGTTGGAATGTCGTGTATTTGGACATATTTGACAGGTGTGAATTCATCAAGCTTCTCTTTGCAGAGGTGGAGTTAGGTGTCTCAGTGAGGAAGGCCCTTAAGCCTGGCTCCTGACTCCCCTGGCTGGGACCTACAGTCGCTGCCAGCTCCCTGCAGTGTCATGAGGTCCCGCATTTATTTTATTTATTTATTTATTTATTTATTTATTTATTTATTTATTTATTTATTTATTTGGAGGTTAAAAATAATTATCTTTATTGGGGAATAAAAACTTCCAGATGAGAGTGGGACAGAAGGGGTTGGGTTACCCTAACTTGCAAATCTTGACCTATTTCAAGGAAAACATTGAATGCTAGACAGAAAACTTTTTTTTGGTGGTACTGGGGATCAAACTCAGAACCTTATGCTTGCCAGACAGGCCCATATGTTGCTGAGCTATACCCCCAGCCCTCCTGAAACTTTCAATAAACAAAA
>PVKA01011076.1:15051-62261 GCA_004027165.1 Ctenomys sociabilis | reverse complement strand
GGGAAAAAAGAAAGAAAGAAAGAAAGAAAGAAAGAAAGAAAGAAAGAAAGAAAGAAAGAAAGATAGATAGATAGATAGATAGATAGATAGATAGATAGATAGATAGATAGATAGATAGATAGATATTAAGGGCCAGGCTCTGAAATCACTAAATTTCAGTCTTTTTGTCTTTAATAAAACATGATTCAGGGTACTAGGACCAAATAAGTTACTATTGACCATGACTGAGATTTAGCCCAAGCATTAAAAAAAATGTTAATTGGTTCAAAACAAATATCAAACTAATAAAATGTTACCATGTAACTAATCTACTCATCAGAAAACCTCTAGTTTAGAGGACAAGTCCTCCCATTTTAACATGGAAAGTTATTTGAGGCAAAGTAAACAAATGTAACGATAAAGTTAATGAAGAAGTACACAAAGAAACAAAGTAATAGCCTCTTTTAAATTGTTATTTCTAAATGCTAGTCAAGAACAAGGAAGGGGATTCAATCTCCAGGACCACATGACGTCCCAGCCCTGGGCGTGCCTACCCAGCCACCAAGTCTGGGTGTAATGGTGCACACCTGTAGTCTCAGAACATGAGAGGCTGAGAAAGGAGGATCGCTACAAGTCCAAGCTGTGTAGTGAGACCCTGCACCAAATAATAAACATACAAACAAATAAATAAATGAAAGTTAGTCTAGTAAATCAGTATCCCCCTATTTAGCACACACAATTTTTCTGTAGTTTTAACTAGCCAATTATTTTGTAAGATTCTATAAGAGAAATTTTCTTCCTTTTTCTGTCCAATTTATTATATTAGTTTTTAAGGAGAAAGTCATTTAAGAGCAGAAATGGCTTATGAATATAAAGTTAAGGAAAGGAGTAAATAACATGCTGGTCCCTGCTTCATATTACTACATGATCTCTGTTCCACTAAAATTGAAGTAATCAATCTATGCATATTTTTGCAAATTAAAGTTTGATATGATCAAAATATGCATGCAAAGCATTTTAACAAAAATTAAATTTTGACTCTTTTTTTACTTGGCACCCTATCATATAAAGTCAGTATTTTGTGGGAACCGTACAGATCACTACATAAACTTATACTCAATTATACAGCTATATAAAATTTGTTCACATATTTTCACTTTTGAAAATTATTCTATATGAATTTAGCTTGAAGTCCCAGCAAAAACAAAACCAGATGTCTTGACCAATCCAGAAAGAGACTCTGGACAACCCAGGAAGTATTCATGGTGGTGTTTGTGGAGGTCGGCACACGAGGCCTGCCCTTCCCGGGGGACATGCAGTGACCCAAGAAGGGGCCTGTAGGCGGTTGTGGGTGCACATGGCCTCGTATTACCAGGCAAGGACCCTTATAAGCCCAGGCATGGACACACATTTCAGAAGCTGGTAAGCTACATAAATTAGTGCTGTTTTTTGCACAATAACAGGTGGAGTAGAGGGAAACTGCCTGCTACTCTTTCCAAAGAAAGGAGAACCCCAGCACCAGAACACCAATCTTAGCTCCCCCTACACGCACATACCCAGAGGCCAAGGTCTACCCTCTGCCTGCCACCAATCCCATTGCAGAACTGGTTGCAGAACACAACACCACTCTGAGATCAGACCTGGAGCTACCACAGAACTGCAAACACCAGAGGAATTTTACTTCATTTATTTTTTATTTTTGTTTGGTTGCTTTTCCTTTTTCTACCTGGTTGAGGTCTTTTAAATTTAGTTTAATTTGGTCTTGTTTTGTTTTAGGATTAGTTCTATTTTCTATTCTGAGTGCCTTTTCTGCCTTTCTTTTCTCTTTCTTTAATGACTTAATATTACTTTCCTTATGTTTTTTCTACTTGCTTAATTCTATGTAAATAAACACTATCTCTTCTCTGATTGGTTTGCTTCAATGCTCCTCTGCTTTCTCTTCCAGTCTTTCCCTCTTCTGTCCTCCATTTGGTGATCATCCTATGCCCTCTACCCTTGCTCCTACTGCAAAGGACCTCACTCATCTTCTGTCTTGCCCCTATTCCTCTTAATTTTCCCACACAACAGGATAAAATCATTTCACTAAAGAATAATTCATTGCATTCCGGTATGAGCTGAATTTTGTTGTACAACTACGGAATTCACTCCTATGGTTAAAGGTATCAGGCTAATAGTTACACAGTAGCCTAGCTTTGCTCAGGACTATTGTTGTTGTTAACTGTACTATTTGTCCAGTATATATGTGGACTATTCTGTCCTTTATGTAAACATTGGTTGTATAGGATCATTACCATCATCATAATCCAGTACTGATGGAATGTGCACAGAGTCAAAGAGGTAACAACTTGTCCTCAGAATATTGGGAAGGTAGATTTTTCAGATAGACACAAAGACCAAGGACCACCAACATCTAGAAGATATCCCTGTAGAACAAACATGGTAGGTATCCCTGTGGACACCTGAATAGTAGTGATAAGGGTATATACCACAAAATAACTATAAGTGTTAACACAGAAAACAAAACAATATGAAAATAGAAAACAGAAACTTACAAGACTGAAGAAAAATGCCACTTCACACCTCTCAATCAACCTCGGACAAACCCAGAGCACAACATAAAGGAAATCGGAGGCCGGCCATGGAGACTTTCTAAAATGATAACAGAACTGAAAAATTCATATGGAAGAGGCTATAGAAAATATCTCAAAGGTGAAAAAGAAATGATAATCAAAATGAATGACATTAAGGCAGTGACAAATAAAAAACAGTGAAGTTCTGGGAAACAATTAAAACCATGAAATCCCAACACAGCAAAGAAATAAGGAAACTTGAAACAGATACAAACAAAAGCCAGAAGATTAAAACCTCCAGTGAAAGCATATGTAACAGGCTGAATAAAGACAAGGATATAATATCAGTTCTAGAACACAGAATTGTGGCTAGTGACCATGAAAAGAGCAAGATAATTTTTTATCTGAAAAATAGCAAGAGATAATGAAAAATCAGTCCAACAGCTATAAGATTAAGCAAAGAAAATATCATAAGATAAGAAAGGTAGAAATATAACTAAAGATATAAAAGCTTTCATAGAAATAATGAAAGAATAAAACTTCCCAAACACAGAAAAAGAATTTTACATGGAAATAAATGAAGCATATAAAACACCAAATAGCCACAGGCAAAACAAGTCTATAACAAAGCACATAATATTCAAGATTCCATAAAATCAGAAAAAGTATAGAATATTAGAAACATCTAGAGAAAGAAAACAAATGGTCTATAAAAGAAACCCCAGAATCACAGAAGATTTCTAAGCATAAGCCCTCATATCAAGAACAGCATGAAACAACGTATTTCACAGTCTAGAAGAAAACAATCTTCGACCTAGAATGATGTACCCTACAATCTATTTTTCAAAATCAATGGAGAAATTATGCATTTTTGTGACAAAAACAAATGAAGAAAATTACAGCTACTAAGCCAGATCTACAGAATGCACTGAAGGATATGTAAGAAAGAGAGAATAAAGATCACAAATAGAGCAACAAAAGCACGCTACCAGAACAGGGTAGAGTAAACAATTAAACAAAGGATAAAAAAGGGAAACCAAAACAGGAAAATAATATGAAAAAGATAAGCCTTTATATGGCAGTTGCAACCATCAACATAGGTGGTCTGAACTCATCAATCAAAAAAGAACCAGATTCGCAGAGTCGCAAAATATGCTGCGCTGAAGGAACACATCTAACCCAAAAGGAAATCCAAAGATTAAAAGTCAAAGGATGGGAAACAATCCTCTATGCCACAGAAACGCAGATAAAAGTAGGTATAGCTAAGTTATCTTCAGATAATGTAAAATTTAAGCCAAAGTGGATTAACAGCAATAAGAATGTTATGACATACTGCTTGCGGAAAATCTCCAAGAACAATCGTAAATATATATGTACCAATACCAACACAGAGAACTATATAAATAACATCAGACATGATAAAACAACTAGCAACTAATACTCTTGTACTGGGTGAACTCATTACTCCACTATCACAAATAGAAAAATCAACCAGACAAAAAAATAAACAAAGAAGTATCAGACTTACACTAATCCTGTGATCAAATGGACTTGGTAGACATATAAAGTTTCACATAGTGATATAGTTGCACTTATGTATATAGTAGCACAATTTGGGTTAGCCAAATACTGGAAACAACCAAAATGCCTGTCACCTGAAGAATGGATGAAAAAGATATGGTGCTTTTATATAATGGAGTATTACTCAACTATAGAGAATGATAAACTTGAAGGTGTTATATTTAAGTGGATTCCACTTGAAGATATACTGATGAGTGAAATAAATCAGACATGCGTAAATATGGATGGTATAGTCTCCCTAGTGTAAGAACCCAAAAGAAGAAATAAAAATAGAAAGGCATAACACAATTAAGAGGAATTAAGGATTAAACAACAAAGGGAGGGCAAGGAGAAAATTTAGGAAACATGACAGGAGAAAAACCATACATATATACACACAAGATGGTTAAGGCAATGATCCTGAGAATCTTCAGCAGATTTTTGAAACTAGCAGTTAATTGGTAGGATTCTCACCCTGACTAACTATATAAGGTGATACCTGTGAGCTAAGAAACTGCACTGAAGATAGCAATATGCAATACTAGGGCCATGCTTGGAATGCCTGTCATGCTGGTCTTCTAAAGACATAATGCTTGTCATGTCTTAAAAATTGCGCTATACTGTCGCTCAAGTAAATTTTTTTTAAAGAGAGTAATAAATAAAACTAAGTGATAAGAAAAAATGTCATATAGCAGGTCTGTCCTGCTATAATGCTGTATATGGTTAGATATCTAAATTTCTGTGTAAAAATATGTAATTGTTTATTCCTAGTTTTTAATTTTTTTCCTCACATTCTGTAGGGACTTAAAGTGTAACATATCAATACTTAATGGAAAATGCCTGTTCCATGTTATGTCTAAGATGTTTGGTATTCAGATGGACAGTGCTGTTAAGCTCACCTGCCTACGAAAAAGTTTATATCATTAAGCTTCTCTTCTGGAGAGTTAACAACTTATGCTTGCAGACCAAAAGTTAGAGTAGAAGGTCTGGAAGGACAGCCAACATTTTGGCCCTAGCTTCTCAAGATCAGTGGAGCCTGTACTGTCACAACCTGTAACTCAGTTGCATCCCAAATTTTCTGATCAAGGATAGTATGGGACCGCAGAGGAAAGTGATCAACAATGTAGAGTGTGCCTACAGAGAGTCATATGGAGAGAAAATGTTCTCTCAGGCTTTCACAGAGAGCAAACTGATCAAGCAATGACCATGACTCATCCATATGGCTGGCACTGACAAAGGATCTACAAACTTCTGCACAGGGTGTAAGGATAAGTCCTGAGGGCATTTGACTGACCTTGTCACATACAATAGTTTCCTTTCTTGTTATATATTCCTAGCTTTATCTTTGTCATAACCATCCAACAGAAAAGTATGAAAACAAGGTATAAAAATAAACTGTATTAATATGCTAAACTGCAAAAGGCTCAAATCAACAACTTCTGACATTGCCAGTCCTACAGATAACCCACTACTATTATGGACTGCTGGACTATATTCAATTATTTTGATGAATTCACTTACCTACAATATTTAAATGGCAATGGAATACCTATCTCTGACAAAACTAAACAAAAAAAGGGGATGCAAGTGAAGGACTATTTTGTATCTGTATATACAAAATAGTTTAGGTATGAATGCTTTCTCTTAATTCAATGAGAAGAAAGATTTGTACTAAATGTTTGGACAGGATATCATGTCTGCATCTTGTACTGTGAGTAACCACTATGAAGACAACAATATGCAATGTATTAATTTTTGAAACTGTCCTACTAATTTGTTTTGAAACTGTCTCATTGTTATTTATTTCTCAATAAAATTAATTTTAAAGAAGGTATTTAAAGTTTCTACCCAAAAATATTGGAATACACAATCTTAACAACACATGTGACATTCTCTATAATCCTCACATATTAGTCTACAGAATATGTTTAGTAAAAGTAGAGAAATTTAAGTCATCCCCTGTATACTATCTGACTATAACACAATGAAAGTTCAACCAATGACAACAGAAATGACAAAACTATATAAACACACAAAAAATAAATAACATTCTTCTGAACAGCCATTGAATCATGGAAGAAATTAAAGCCCTGAAAAATTATATACAATTACATAATAATGCTGGTCCAGCAAAATAGCTCAACAGACTGAGCATTTGCTTAGGCAAGCTCAGGGACTGGGGCTCAATCCCTAGAGCCACGTGCTGTGCCTGCATCACCTGTGAGCTCACTGAGCTGGCAATCAAGTTCAGGTATAGTGGCACTTGCCTATAATATCAGTGTTGGGGAGGCTGAAACAGGAGGGTCACTATGAGTCCAAGCTGCTCACTGAGACCCTGTACCAAATACATAAATGGAAAACAAACAAGTACTAATACTGATATAATGTACCAGAATTTCTGGGGTGTGATGAAAGCAGTCCTATGAAGGAAACTTATATTGATGAACTCCCACATCAGGAAAACTGAACAATTTCAAATAAAAAATCTAAAATGGAATCTCAAACTTCTAGACAAAGAACAAATCAAATCTAAAGTTCATTGAGGGTGAAAATTATAAAGATAAGAGCAAAAAATAATGCAAGTGAGCCTAAAAATTCACGGTGATTTGATGAATATAAATTTGGTTCTTTGAAAGAATAAATGAAACTGATAAGCCATTAACTAATTTCGTCAAAAAGACAAAGAAAATATATTCAAGCAGTTAGGAATGAAAAGTGAAAATGACAACAGATCCCACAGAAATCTAGAAGATCATCATTACTTTTCATGATAATTTATATTCTCATGAGATGGAAAACATGGAAGAAATGAATAGATTTCTAGAGGTAATAGAATTGCTACAACTACATCAAGAAGATGTAAAAATACTAAATAATGCAATATTTGCCAATGAAATTGAAAATGTAATTAAAAGTTTGCAAATAAAGTAGAATCCATGCCCTGGATACTAAATTCTACAAGAAATGTAGAGAAGAACTAATGTCATTAATGGTGAAACTCTTTAAGGAAATTGAAAGGGAAGCAATACTAACATCATTTCTAGAGGGAATTATTACCCTCATTCCAAAGCCAGAGAAGACCCAACCATAAAAGTAAACCACGGGTAAATCTCCCTCATGAATACAGACAAAAAAGTCATTAATAAGATATTAGCAAACCAAACACAGCAAATTATGAAGAAAATTATATACTCTGGAGGATCATTTGAGCAGCTATTCTTGGAAGAAGAGAGATTGTCTCCATTTTGGTTGAGTACCAGATCCCCAAACATTAGATACTATTTCAATAGCATAATGCAAACTACTTTCTCTGCATATGGCAGAGTTAAATGCAGGCCACCAATTTAGCTCAGCTCACATTACTTACCTACTTCCCACAATTCTCAGTCATTCCTTCTCATACCACTCCTCTTCCATTGAATAAAACCTGGCTCTGGCTCTGGATCACTCTCTTTGTTCTGGAAATCCATCCTCATGGCTGGACTTAGGGCCCCTAAGCTCCCCAATAATTGTAAATATGTTTTAGTGTCTTTTTTTTCACTGTGGGCTGCCTTGGGAGTGGTAGATTGGAATTAACTTGGTGGGATTCCAATAACCTATCTTTGGGATTACAAATATTAACATCTTGGACAGAGAGGAGAACCTGGAGGGACTCCTACAGTTGGCACTAAATATGGCCAGAACCTGTGACCTTCTCTATACAATGATCACTAACTAAAATCACATGTGGGCAATACACTGGACTTTGTGTGACCAATTTAGAGGTAAGCGGAGCATTTTACTAATTATAGTGTTCAGACACAAGTAGTAAATAGGAATCTATTCATCAAGGGTAACAATGGGGCAAGTTCAGTTTTTTTCCACAGAAGAAAAACTTTAGTTTATTGATTATGAAACTGTTAAAGGATGCAGATATTAAGGTGTTGTCTAAGCAAGTTTTTAGATTACTCCCTGAAATAACTTCAATCTATCCTTCTTTTCCTGAAGGTGTTACTGGATTTTAGAATTTGGGATGAAATAGGTGAAAGCTTTTAGGTAGCAAAAGCTCAAAACAGAAAAATTCACCCACAAACTGTAGCTATCTATAACCTGGTGAAAGGGGCCCTCTCATCTTTGAGGTGCAACAGCCCAGGAAGGAATGCAGCTCAGCAACAGGCCACCGTTACCACTGCAGAAGGCTCTACTTGTGCTAACAAATCCCTATGAATAAGGTAACTGACAGGGAAAAGGACTCTGATGGTACCATAACAAAAGTCAGCTCGCAGCTAAGGTCATGTGCCTACAAACAGGCCGCTGGAGAACAAGGAAGCTTGTTTAAAAAATACAAATAGACCAAAAAATTTACTTTTGCAAGATAATCATAAAGAGATGGAAAACTTTTCCAATTTATGTGTGCAGTCAGCTTCATTCTCCACATGCAGAGGCTGTGCTGCCCACGGTCCCTTTCTCCCCCATGCCACAGAGTCAGTTTATTAATAATCCCCCTCAATCCCCACTTGTGAAAAAGGCGAAGTACATGGAGATGAAAAAAGTTGAGCCTTTTGCTCTTCTAGGACTTAAGGGAGAGCGTACTAGACAAAGGAGCCTAAGCTCTGTATATTCTTGCTTGTTTGGATAACATATTCAAGGCTTCCAAATGATGCCAAGTGACGTAACACATCTCGCTTGCACTTGTTTCCCACTCACGTCTTACATTTTGAATCAGAATTAAGACTACTCATATCAGAACAGACACAGAGTAATCAAAATAGTGAAGATGAAAATCTTAAAGCTATCACACAGGAAATGTTGTTTGGTTCAGGCCAATATAACGACTTAAAAGCTCAGGCCCAGGCTCCCCCTCTTTCCATGCAGTGTAAAGAGCTGCTAGGCCATACGTGGATTTTTGTCCCAGAGGATGGTACACCTAATAGATACTTTACACACACACTCCAGAGTCCTAGAGAAACTTACACCAGTTTGTAGAAAAACTAAGAGGCTATAAATAAGCAAATTCCACACAGCATTGCAGCTAAAATGCTTATTCATCAATTAGCATATGAGAATGCTAATTATGAATGCAAAAGAGCCTTAGACTCAGTACTTCATACAAAATATTTATCTGCTTATATTCGTGCATGCTAAAATATTGGTTCTGCTGTCCGCACTTCTGCTTCAATGGCACAATATATAGACTACATTTGTAAATTTATATTACTCTTTATTACTCTTTATTTACTCTTTATTACATGAATTACAGGAACTACAGAAAACAGTACTCTCCAGTAGGCAAGTTGGGCCACTGGCTGGGTCACTGCTGACACATCTGCATGAGCATCTAGTTTAACAGGCTTTCTCCTTATATTGGCAGTCAACATGGTTTCCCTCAGGTTAAGATGGGAAGACCCATGATTACCTAACCTGAAACTCCCTCTGACCCCACAATGAGCACTTTCGTTTTTCCTTGTCTAGAAGCTTTAGACATTTTTGCTTGAAATGTCCCTTTTCTCTGCCTGCATCCATAAAAACAACCTTTTCCTCGTTTTCCTATGGAGGACCACCTGAGCAGCTCTCCTGGAAAGAAGAGCTACTGTCTCCATTTTTAACTAAGCCTGACCCCATTTCCTCTTATTATTATGTAGAAAGCTGGTTAGGACTTCTGTTTATCCTTCAGTTGGCCTTAAGCAATGTACATTGATCTAGCTGAAGTACTGGTGATAGTCTTTGAAGATGGTATGCGTGCTTCCTTGGTAAACCTGCTGCTCTTTAATGTGAGTGGTCCAGACAGGGTGTAGAGCTAGTGCTCCATGCCTCCAGCTGGGATTGAGCCTCGAGATAGAGGCTATTGTGAAGTCCAAGCCAGGCACACTCCATCTTGGCCGGTCAACAAAATATTATTAAGGTCACCATAGTTACTCAGCCCATGAAGTCCCTACATCCCTCACAGCAGTCTCCGCATGCCTCACAGCTACAGATGCCCCATAGATAACCCCGCCAAGGACCAAGTTCCCAGAACTCCATGACCCTTCCTAGAATCACCGTCCCTGATCCTTACACCACCCAATCATTGTAAAGGTCAATATAAACTGACCAATCCTTTCAAATGTCAGCCCAGCTAACACACGCGATTGGCTTCTGTATACCCTCACTTGCCGCTTTCCCGCCAAAAGTGCTATATAATCCCAATTGATCTAAGGCTCGGGGTCGCCGTGGCCCAGTTGCCTGGTGACCCTGTGCCGGCAGAGTCTCTGAAATAAACCCCTATATTTCCACGATGCCTCGTCTCTTGGACTCCTCTATCCTGCACCACTCCACGGACCTTACACTATGACTTCCTGGGGCTTGAAAGACTACATCAAAGCTGAAGTGCACTAGGCCACCCAAAACATTAAATGCTATATCAATGGCATAATAGTATAATGCAGATTGCTCTCTCTGCTTACCCTCTCTCGGCTCACAGAGTCATCTATTTGCCACAATTCTCTATCATTCCTTCTCAAGCCACTCCTCCACTGAATAAAAACCAAGTGAAACTCTGGGTTGCTCTCTTGGTTCCCGAAAGCCATTTTCATGGCTGGACTTCAAGCCCCTCCACTCCCCAATGATTGAAAATATAATTTTTACCATGGGTTGCATAGAAAGTGGTAGATTGGAATCAACATGATGGGATTACAATAACGCAAATATTGGCTTCTTGGACCAAGTTGAGGACCTGGAATTGTCTCCTACATTTTCCAAATGACCTTCATACCTAGGCAGCTAGTATTGCTATTATCATTTTTTGTCTATAATTCTATTCTGTATCCTTTCTATTATGTGGTTCTGAGTTTTATATCACAAATACAAGAGCTGGCTCTGTCTATAGGTCCAGAGCTATTGGACACTGTGTAGCCAGTGTCTTTAGAATCATTTATACTGACAGGATTTTATCTGTCTTTGAGGATCTTTTTCAACCTATAAAATACCTGTTTCTATTCTATAAAAAGTCTGTTTCTATTGAGGTACAATGACTGGAAGGAAAGCCAGGGTTGGAGAAGGACAAAGAGACCTGTGCCAATGTCCAGCAATAGGATGGGTTTTTTTCCTCTATAGTCTTGATTACCTAGGGCTCCTCATGGAGATGACAGGTAGAGATAATAGTCTGGTGAGAGGGAGAAGGCAGGCACAGGGCCCTACAGTCCTATTAGACTATCAGAATGTGAGCTCTGGGACCTCTACCTCAGTGCAGTCTCATTTTTAGTAGTTGCCTTGGCAGTCAGGGCACAGTTCATGGGCCTTTTTAAGGCAGTGTGTCTTAACAGTGACCTGGCTTCTGATGGTGGCAGCAGATGAACCTCATCATTGTTGAACTCTTCTTGGAGCCCAGAGAATCCAATTTATGGTCCATATTTGAGGCTACAACAAAGGAAGCCATTTTTGAACTCTTTGCTTTCTCTCCTTGGTTTTCTCCCAGCTCTGATTATAGGACACTAAGGAAATAGTTTTGATTAAACTATCAAGTGAGTTTTCTGGACCTAAGTAATATTTTGATAGATAACTCCTTGTATATGTTTCTTGATTAGTCCCCAAGGATGAAGACTTTTGTTATATAGTAATGGGGTGATACAAAAGCGGGTCATATTACAGCACAATTTAAACCTTATACTTTGATCTTTCATCCAAGGATGGATGTTTCTAGAATGCATGTTTGGGTTATTAACAATATATTAATATTTCTGTGAATATTCCATTGTCACCAGAAATTCTTGTCCAGTTATCTATAAGGTGAGCAGTTAATATGGAATGAGCTAACATCATAGAGTCAATAACTGCACAGGCCATCAAAAGCAACAAGGAAGTTATCCCTGCTATAATCAATCCAACCATCTTCTTGCTGCAATTGACAAACCTTTTAATTAATGTCTCTACCAAGGAAGAATTAAGTCAATGACACCTTTGAGACTGACTAGAAGCCAAGTTCCAGGCATCCTGACTATGATCTCCATTGTGAAGTCACTGAATATCTAGGCATGATGCAATGGGTCAGATAACAACTAGTAGAAGATAATGTATTTGGTTACCACTTTATCTTTCTTTTCAGTGGTACTTGAGAACCATAAGCACATATGTTCACTTCTATATATTTATATCCTTGTAATACTACTTTGACTTTTCCTCTAATTATCAGCTACAGATGCCCAAGTCTAAAAAAGTAGGGTTAGATTCCATAAAGTATGTTGTATGGGCCCAGTTTTATCATTCATAATGAGTCTGGAAATGGGAGGACTGAGAACTCTACCTGACCATGTAGCATGGGGCAAGGCCTGCCTCTGAGATCATGATATAGTTGGAGGAGTCTGTAATGAAATCTTGTGCCAATCTTGATCTTTCCCTAGAAGGAATCCTATAGGGGACCAATCTATAAAAGAATCCTTAAATTTTCATAAAGCCCATCTGTGGTATAGATTCCTGCATGTCTGCCATGTGCCCAAATCACTTTCCTCAAAGTGACAGGCTTCAGCTTCTGAGATACAGACAGGAATAGTAGGCTTAAAATCTCTTACAAGTTTATCATTCAATGGAATAGAACTTAGGGTTATTAAGGCAAATTGTCTTTTAAACTGCTGTACTTCCCAAACCTGATCTGCAGCCGATATGCAAAGGCTAGCGGCTTGCTGTAGATGGGCTACACATAAAGGAAGACAAACAAAATGAGATACAATATTAAGCTTAGTCTGATCTTGTAAGCTCATTAAAATTTGTAGGCCAGGCTGAATGATATATTTAGGGGTATTGCTTTCTGTAGAATGGAAGATATTTTTCCCAATAAATTGAGTGAATACCTAAGATGAAAACTGTACAATGAGAGACTGGGGAGATGGCTTGGGACCAGGGAGATGGCTCAGTGGAATAAGTGCTTCCCTGGCAAGCAGAAGGGCCTGAGTTCAATCCCCAGTCTGCCAAAAACAAAAACAAAAACAAAAAATTTGTACAATGAATATTATCAATTGGAAGAAATTGCTCAACAAGAAAGATGAACTAGGGAGGAGAAAAGGGGAAAGGAAGGAAGGAAAAAGAAGAAATACATAAATGCAAAATAGTTAAGTTTTGCAACTAGTTTCTCTTAGTTATTAGGAAGAAAATTTTGGTTTTGATGATATTTCATGCCTATATCTTTTACTATGAATATCTACTATGAGCATAACAATATGCAATGTATTAATCATTGTTACTGCCCGCTAGCTTGTTTTGAAACTGTTCATTTCTTCTCTTTAACTTGAAAAAAGCAAAATCAGAAATATAATTTTTATTTCTACAAGATAAATATCTTAAAATGTGTGAAACTGCTGGAATTCCATGTTTTGTTACTCCACGCTAACTGTACTAGATGAAGAACTTCCTTGTGGTGTTCCTCTACTTTGTCAGGAGAATGTGCCTAACCTTTCAGACTGGAAGATTAGCAAGACACTGCTGGCTGCACTGTACTGGTCTTCACCGCTGGTATCAGCCTACCGGCTGACATCTGAGTCTATGAGCAAGTCTATCTTACATCAACAGAGATATATAAATGCCTTCATTAACTATAGCTGCCACCAAAATTCTTGGTCATTTCTTATATAGCATTAGTATGGCATTTGGTAAATGATAGAATGACTAGAGAATAAAATCATTCTCAGGCAAGTTGCCTAGACAATTGAATAGGATCCCAACAAGCAGATCAGGGAAAAGTTGTTCATATAATACACTGAGAGGCATGATAATACCATAGCATTTAGTAAACAACATATATTGATTCTTCACACACTGAGTAGATAGAAGTAAAGCTGAAACTTTTGGAAATGTAAAAGTTTATGGAAATTTGTATTATCATTCAACCATGAGCTAATAAAAAATGTTAATGAAAATAATGACCATAATTTCAATTTAGAAAACTGAAGTTATTAGAGTAAATGAAATTTAAAGTTCTCATGAAGAAAATTATCAGTGTACAATTATCACTATGGCATAAACAGAAGATAAAGGGGTGAATTAAGCAATAACAATAGAAAGTTTTAAATTCATACAAGCATTAAGAGCCATTTTTTATTTTTTTTCTTTTATTGAAGAACAAATAGCAATGAGACAGCTTCAAATCAAACCAGCAGGACAGATTCAATAACCAATACACTGCACACCATCTTAGTAGCAGTTTTTTGTTGTACAAGGTGCACACTTGATATTCTACCTAAAAACACTGTCTCCAATCAATGAATTAAGAGAATGTACCCATATACTTCTCTTATTTTTTAAAGCTGAATTATAGTACAGCTTCAATAATCAACATTTTCTACCTTGTTATCTTCCTAGTGGTCGTCCCTCACACAAGAAGCTGACAGAATCTCCAGTCCAGACACCATCACTGCAATTCCTGCCCCTCATATAATTATGCAGAAGTACTGCATATTTATCCTAACTATACTGTCCATACAAACACAGAATGGTTCTTCCTCTTCATCCCCCCCTTCCTTTGTCCAGTCATGTCAAACATAAGCACTCCATTGTCATTCAAACATTATAGGTGCCTGAACTCAATGAAACAATCAAACACAGTCCAGCAGTCCACAATAATACTGGGCCATCCGAAGAAGTTGCCAACCAGAGCCATCCACAACTCAGACTATCAACATGGTCCCACTTCATATACCTCATCCTTATACTTTTCTGCTAGATGGTTAAGAGCGAGACAAAGCAAGAACTATATAACAAAAAATGTATCTTTTGTATCAGATGAGGTCAGGGTTTATCCTATACCCCTGTTCCTTATTCTGTAGATCCTTTGTCAGTATCAGCCATTGGATGAGTCATGGCCTTTGCTTGACCAGTTTGCTCACTGTGAGAGCCTGAGAGAAAGTTTTCTCCCCATGTGACTCTCCTTAGGCACAATATACATCATTGGTTGCATTCCACTGTGGCCCCAAAATCGCCTTGATCAGAAAATTTGGGACACAACTAGGTTCCATGATAATACAGTACAGGTTCTCCTATGTCCTGAGTCTTCTCTGACCATGAAAGGTTAGAGGCAAAACATTGGCTAACCTGTGGCCCTTCCAATTGTTCAATTTTTGATCTGTGAACTTAGGTTGTTAACCATCCAGAAGAGAAGCTGATTAGTACCCTGCAACATATGCAGTTCAGTTTACCCTATCTGATTAATTCTTTTTAGTGTTTTTATACATTTCTATTTGTATTTCTTTTGATTCCTTATACTAGGGAGACTATACAATATTTGCACATGTGTGTCTCATTTATTCACTTATATGAGGCATCCACTTCAATATAAATGCTTCAAGTATATCATTCTTTATATCTGAGAAATATTTCATTGTATAGAAATACCACAACTTTTCAAGCATTCCATGAGACAGGCATCTTGATTGTTTCCAAGATTTGTCTATCACAAATTGTGCTGCTATAAAGGTAGGTACACATATATCACTATGATACGATGTTTTCAGTTCCTCAGGGAAAATTCCCAGTAGGGATATCACTGGCTTGAATGGGATTTCCAGTCCTACTTTTGTGAGAAGTCTCCACAATGGTTGCACCATCTACATTCACACCAAAAGAGAAGTGTTCCCTTTTCCCCAAAACCTCTCCAACATTTGTTGTTGGTTGATTTCTTTATGATAGCCATTCTTTCTGGAGTGAAATGGTATCTCAGTGCTGTTTTAACTTGCATTTCATGGATATCTAGCGATGTGGAGCATTTTTGAATATATTTATTCGCTTCTTTAATTCATCCTCTGAGAAGTGTGTATTCATCTCAGATGCCCATTTCTGGATTGGGTCTTTCAATCTGAGGGCCCTAATATATCTAATTTCTTTATATATTCTGGACAGTAGACCTTTGTCTGGTTGCTTATTAGGATTTTTTCAAAATTTGTGGGTTGTCTTTTCACTTGGTTGACAATTTCTTTTGACATGCAGAAACTCCTCAAGAAGAGTTATTCCCAGTTGTTAATTCTTTTAAGTGTTTCCTGTGCAAATATGTTTGTTCATGAACTCTTTGCCTACTCCTATGTCTTTGAGGACATTCTCCTTGAGGAGACTGAGTGTTTCTGTTTTAAGGTTTAGATCTTTAATCCATTTTGACTTTAGCTTACAGCATGGCGATAGACCTGGGTCAAGTTTTAGTCTTCGGCACATGGAAAGCCAGTTTTTCCAACAGCATTTGTTAAAGAGGCTATCTTTCTTCCACTAAGCGTGTTTGGCCACTTTCTCCAAGACAAGGAGGCAGAGTGTGTTTGCAGAGGCTTCTGCATCTTTTAATCTATTCCACTGATCCTCAGATCTATTTCATTGCCATTACCATGTTGATTTTATCACAGTGGCTTTGTAGTATAATTTCAAGTCAGGAATTGTGATGCCTCCTGCCTTGTCATTGTTGGCCAGGATTGTCTTTGCTATTCTAGGTCTTTTGTGGTTCCAAATAAATTTTAGGAATGATTTCTCCAGGTCTGATGGAGGTATGATGGTGGGAGTTTGATAGGAATTGTATTAAATCTGTACAATGATTTTGAGAGTATGGCCATCTTCATGATGTTGGTTCTTCATATCCAGGAGAAGTGAATATTTTTCCTTTTTCTGAAATCCTCTATAATCTCTCTTATTAGGGTACTGTAATTTTCCATGAAAAGATCTTTGACTTCCTTGGCTAAATGAATTCCAAGTAATTTCATTTTCTGTATTGTTTCTATACTTTCAATCTCAGTGTGATTGTTATCTGTGTACAGGAATGTTATTGACTTTTGAGTACTGACTTTGTATTCTTCTATGCTACTGAATTTGTGTATCAATTCTAGCAGCTTCTTGGTGGAATTATTTGGGTCTTCCAAGTAAAGTATCATGTCATCTACAAATAGTGATAATTTCACTTCTTCTTTACCTATTCTTATTCCTTTTATTTCTCCCTCTTTTCTAATGGCTGTTGCTAGTGATTCCAAAACTATATTAAATAGGAGGGCTGATAGAGGACATCCTTGTCTTGTACCTGATTTAAGAGTAAAAGATTTCAGTTTTTCCCCATTTAGGATTATATTAGCTTTTTGGTTGTCATAGGTGGCTTTTATCAAATTGAGGTAGAGACCATCTATTCAAATTTTCTGTAGGATTTTGAATATGAATGAGTATTACACTTTGTCAAAAGCTTTTTCTGCATCAATTGAGATGATCATGTAGTTTTTAGATTTTTATTAATATAGTGTATTACATTTATAGATTTTCGAATATTGAGCCATCCTTGCATCCCTGGGATGAATCTTTCTTTGTTATGGTATATGATCTTATTGATGATTTCCTGTATTCTGTTTGCTAGGATTTTATTGAGGATTTTTTCATCTATGTTCATGAGGGAGATTGGCCTGTAGTTTTCTTTTTTGGTTGTGTCTCTCCCTGGTTTTGGAATCAGTATAATACTTGCCTCCAGAAATAATTTTGGAAGGACTGTTTCCTTTTCATTTTCATTAAAGAGCTAGAGGAGTGTCGGGATTATATCCTCTATAAATTTCTTGCAGAATTCAGCTGTGAATCCATCAGGACCTGGACTTTTCTTTGTCGGCAGACTTTTTATTAAGTTTCATATTTCATTGGCTGTTATTGGCTTATTGAGAGTTGTTATATCTTCTTGGTTCAGTTTTGGTAATTTCTAACTTTCAAGAAATTTCTCCATTTCTTCTGTGTCTTCTATTCTGTGAGCCTAAAGATTCTTGAAGTAGGGATTGATCATCTTCTGAATTTCTACTGGATCTGTGGTGATTTCACCCTTTGCATTCCTTATTGTTTTTATTTGAATTTTTTCTTTCCTCTTTTTGATGAGGTTAGCTAGGGACTTATCAACACTATTTAGTCTTTCAAAGAACCAGCTCTTTTATTTGTGGGTTCTTTGAACTTGTTTCTTCATCTCACTTCAATTCATTTCTGCTCTAATTTTTATGATTTCTTCACCTCTTTGGGCTCTGAGTTTGGTTTGCTCTTCTTTTTCTATATTTCAGAGGTTTAATATTAGGGTGTTTATTTGTTCCCATTCTGTTTTCCTAATGTGCAAATTCATAGCTATGATTTTCCCTCTGAGAACTGCTTTCATCCCATGCCATATTTCCAATAAGTTGTGGCTGAATTTTCATTGAATCGTAGACATTGTTGAATTTCTTGTTTAATTTCATCTGTGACCCATTGATTTCTAAGTAGGGTGTTGTTTAATTTCCATGTATTTAGCAGGTTTTTCTGGTTTCTTTTCTCATTTATTTCTAGTCTCATTGCACTGTGGTCAGATAATATGCATGGGATAATTTCTGTTTTCTTTCATATACTTAAGCATGAGCTATGGGCTAGTATGTGGTCTATTTTAGAAAATGACCCATGTGCAACTGAAAAAAATGTATATTCAGCAGTGGCTGGGTAGAACACTTTGTATATGGCCTCCAGGTCCATTTATTCCAAGCTTTGGTTCAGTTCTCGTACTTCTTTGCTAATTTTTTGTCTGGTTGACCTCTCTTTTTGAGACAAGTTGAGTGTTAAGGTCTCCTATTAAGATTGTCATCTTGGTTATTAGATTTTTTATGTCTTATATAGTTGGATGCTCCTGTGTTTTGTGCATAGATATTTATGCATACTACCTCTTCCTCTTGAATTTTTCCCATAACCAATATATAGTGGCTTTTTTGTGCCATTTGATCATTCTTGGTTTGAAATTGAGACTGTCTGAGAACACAATTACTACTCCTGCTTTTTATTTAAGGTGCTAGAGCATGTAATATTGTTTTCCATCCTTTGACTTTGAGCCTATAAATGTTCTTTTGAGTTAAGTGTGTTTCTTGTATACAGCATATTGTTGGATTTTGTTTCCTAATCCACTGTGCCAGTTTATTTCTCTTAATTGGTGAATTGAGTCCATTTACATTGATGGATATCATTGAAATGTGTTGACTTCTGATTGTCATGATATTTACCTACTATTGTTTACTCCTTTTGATCCTATGTTTAATTTGTTTGTGCTGTTTAGTGTGTTCCTTCCATTCTCATTCCTGGAGTTCTGGTCATTGTGGTCTCTGTCTAGGACATCTTACAGTAGCCTGTGTAGGGATGGCTTTGTCATCATAAAATTCTTTATTTTTTCTTTGTTTTGGAAGTATTTCACTTCTCTATTAAACTTGAAAGAGAGTTTTTCAGGGTACAGTAGTCTGGGGTGGAGTATGTTTTCATGCAGAGCTTGAAGAAGAACTCTGCTCCTTGCTCTCCTTGCCTTCGTGGTTTGTGTAGAGATGTTGGCTGTAATTCTGATGGGTTTTCCTTTGAATGTAATCTGATTCTTTTCTTTAGCAGCTTTCAGTATATTATTCTTGTGTTGGATTTCTGGGATCTTGATTCTTATATTTATCGTTGTGTTTTTTCTTGGATTGAAGTTATTTGGTGTTCTGTATGCTTCGGTTACCTGAATGTTGGATTGTTTCCTCATATTTGGCAAGTTTTCTGCAATTACTTCTGCCCATATTCTTTTTATATCATTTGTATTGACTCTTTCATTCTCATTGATGCCAATTAATCCCACATTGTTTATCCTCACGTCATCTTGCAGGTGATGGATTATTTTTTGCTGCATCTTCATTGTTTTTAAGAGATCCTTTCTCACCTTTTCACTAGCTGCCCCAGCATCTACAAGATCTGAAACTCTGTCTTCTCTTTCACTCAAACGGTTTTGTAGACTCATGATTGAGATTTTAAGTTCTTCTATATCTCTTTGACTCTGCTTCATGGAATCTATTTCTTTTTTGTTGCTCATTCCAGAATCTGTCATATTTCTGATCTCCTCTTTTTTTAGCCATGTCTTCTTTAGAGCTAGCTATTAATTCTTTTACTGCAGAGGTTTTTCCAAATTGGGTTTCCTCTATGTATTTCTGGCATTGATTCTCTACTTCAGATGCTATGATTTCAAAGAATTCTTTTTTTATTTCAGAAATTATTTCTGCTTTGAGTTCCTCTTTACCTTTCTGCTGTTGTTTCTGTGCTTCCAAAGCTGTTAATTCATATGTTTTGGCTGGAATAGTGTTCTCTGCATTTGTTCTGGGTGGGTGTGGGGTTTCTTCCATACATTTCTGGATTTGATTCGTTACTTCAGAAGCTATATATTCAAAATTTTTTTTTAATTTCAGGCATTAAAATTCTGGTCTGAGTTCCTCTGTACCTTTCTGCTGCTGTTTCTTTGCTTCTGCCTCTGTTAATTCATTCATTTCAGCTCAGCAAGTGTCCTCTGCACTTATTGGTGGACTCGAGGCCTGAGATTGCCTTTTGCTCCTTGTCTTTGTCATTTTGTATAGAAGTAGCCTCTTACCTTTGGTGTAAGGCTTTGGTACAGTGTACACCTTAGCATGTTATGAGATTCGGGTGGCAGTGTATTAAGTTTGAGATTTGACCAGTTGGGCCTGACCTGGATCTAGCTGTTGTTTTTCAGGTCCTTTTTTCTGCAGCTCTTCTGGTACAACTGTGAGCCTGTGTTTCCCCTCTGTTGTGTCCCTGGTCCAGGGAGCACTGGGGAGCACAGCAGCTCTCCAACACACTCACCAGGCTGGGTGAGAGTGGTTCGGGTGGTGAGAGATTCGGAAAAATTCTCATTCACTCAGTGAGCAAGGGCTCCGGCGCGTTGTCTGGCAAGTTGGTCTGGGGTGTCACAAGCCACGTGCTCACTGGCTTGGTAAGAACATTTTATTTGTATTTTTAGGAAAGGGTCTATAAGGTCTTACTATGTAGATCAGACTCACAGTGATCGGCCTGTGTTCCGCTTGCGAAGAGCTGGGATTACAGGCCTGATACAAGTATTAAGAATAAAATAACCTCAAACTTTTGTCTATCAGATAAAAAAGTGATAAAAGAACCAGAAAGAACTTCAGGTATATAATTTCGATATAAGAAAAAATTGGAGAAAGATGAGTTCTAGAGAAGGAATCTTCCAAGTATCTGAAGTTCAAGGGGAGAACATAATGTGTTTGGGCTGGGGATATAGCTTAGCAGCATAAGTACCTGCCTAGAAAGTACAAGGTCCAAATATAAATAAATAAATAAAACGTGTTTGCTTTCAAATAAATGAGAAGTCTGGACACCTTCAAGTTTATATGTACACTGAGTCCATAAATCTGGAGAAGCCAAAGCACAACTTTAATTTTTATGTAGATGAAATAGTATTCAATTTACATATGTAATAATAGAAATCATTAGCTTTGATGAGATTTTTGATGATTAGAAATATAATGGAAATGGGTAGTTATATCAAAAATGTAATATAGACTTTGCCCCCTCCCAGAAAACTATCACATTCCTGCACAGTTGTCTAATCATAAGCTGTCAGAAGACAAAAAAGAATGAATATTAATAAATGTTTTATCCACCAATAGCAAAAACTGTACTCTGATAACTTCATTATCCTTACATGTCACTATAATCTCTTTAATGTTGAGAGTATAATTCACATTTACTCAAATCCAGTGCTAACGCATTTGCCTTCAGCAACCACTGTCAGTTCTTGTTAGGATGAAGCCCATAACCATGAAGTAAAGTTAGACACCACACAATGCTTCAAATGTACTGATTTTCTTCTGTGTAAATACATAAATATTTAGATAAAAGCTCATCCTCTTTGAGCCCCAATCCTCTCCCTTACAGCATCTTACTTTGGTATAATTATTTCATAATGTCAAAATGTCAATAACATAGTATTTGAAATACTTGAAAACATATTTTCATGCTTCATATTTTTCTTCCCATGAAGGCGCACTGAAGTACTAGGCCCAGTGTTGTCTATAGCAGCAAAGAGCCTGATGTTCTTTAGACCATGGGGGCCCTCACCAAGAGTAAGTGTACATACTTAAGTTTGCACATAAGTTTCTGCTATGTATCTTAGTAGCAAAATAAAAAGAAGTAACATAATTGTACAGAATTGGGTTATAATTTCTTCATGAAATTTTTATTTACTACATGAATACTAAATTTCTAATAGGTCAATGGACCTCAATAGGACAAACTTGTTTAGAAAAATCTATGTAGTTGTCAGTCTGATGAAGAGATAATATCAACATTTGTAAGTTAGGACCAAGGACACAGGATATTCTTTAAAGTTGGGTTTAGCTCAGATTTCACAAATACATACAGACACTTATAAATAGAAATTACTAATAGTTGGGGATAGGTTGAAAAGAAAGGGCAAAGAATATGAGATATTTATGGTGGTGTAACCATTCTGTATGATACTATGATATAACATGTTGTATAACTGACAAATACACAAAGTTTACATAACATTTTATAGCAGAAAGGGTAGATATTAATAATTGAAAATTATAATAAAAATAGTAAGAAGAATAGAAATCCCAAAGAAGTATACAGATAATGAGTACAAGAGTAGTATAACTGCATGGAATATCTCTAGGGAAGACCTAGAGGGAAAGGAATAGACTGAAGGCGCAGATACAGCTACCTACACACTCAGCCACTTCATATTTGACAAGGGGGCTAAACATGTTCACTGGAAGAAAGTCTCCTTAACAAATACTGTTGGGAAAACTGGCTTTCTAAACGTTGAAGACTAAAATTAGACCCAAATCTGCACCATGCACTAAAGTCAAATTAAAATAGATCAAAGATTTAAATATGAAAGGAGAAACACTAAATCTACTAGAGGAGAAAGTAGGGAAAAATCATGAAGGCAAGATACAGATAGAGAGTTCATCAATGAAAATCAAACTACAAGGGAAATACTTTAATTAACAACTATTTATGCATACTAAAAGAAATCACCAACAAAGCAAAAATTAGCCTATTGGCCCTCAGACAAAAGACATGCAACATATAGAGAATTTTCAAAAATAAGGCCCACAAAATCCAAAGAACCAATTCAGAAATGGATATCTGAAATGAATACATGCTTGTCAGATGAAGAAATGCAAATGGCAAATAAATATATGAAAAATGTTCAATACCATTGGTCATTCAATAAATGCAAATCAAAACAACTCTAACAGTTCATCTCGTTCAAGAAACGTCTATCATTGCTGCTATACTCTTCTCAAGTGAATATTTTTTTTTAAAAAAAGATAATAAAGGAAAACAGGAGACAAGAAAAAAATTGTCATAGGACTGTCCTGCTACAATGTGGTTAGATTTCTAAATTTCTGTGCAAAAATTTGTAATTGTTTATTTATATTTTTTTCTATTATATTTTTCTACTTTTTATTTTTTTCACATTCTATATGGATTTAAAGTTTAACATATCAACAACTGATGGAATATACCTGATCCATGTTATGTCTAAGGCGTTTGATATTCAGACAGATACTGATATTAAGCTCAACAGCCTATGTTCTAGGGCAATAATATCATTAAGCTTCTCTTCTGGAGGGTTAACAACTTAAATTTGAAGACCAAAAAAATAGAGAAAAAATAAGGATAGCCAACATTTTTACCCTAGCCATTCAAGGTCAGTGAGGACTCAGGACATAAGAGGACTGTACTGTAACATCCACTAACTCATTGGTGTTCCAGATTTTCTGACCAAGGAAATTGTTTTATTTCACAGAGGAAAGTGACTGACGATGTTAAGTGAGCCTAAAGAGAGTCACATGGGGAGAAAAAATTCTCTCAGGCTTTCACAGAGAGCAAATTAGTTAAGCAATGGCCATGACTCATCCACATCACTGACACTGGCATAGGATCTGCAAACTGTGGTACAGGGTGTAAACATATGTCCTGAGGGGATTTGACTGACCTTGTCAGATACAAAAGTTACATTTCCTGTTATATAGGTCTTGCTTTATCTTGGTCTTAATCATCCAGCAGAAAAAGTATAAAAATGAGCTATAAAAAGTAAAGCCATATTAATATGATGAGCTGTAAAAGGCTCAAGTTAACAACTTCTAACACTGCCAGTTGTGCAGATAACCCACTACTGTTATAGACTACTTAATTATATTGGATTACTCTGCTGAATTCATGCACCTACAATGTATGAATAGCAATGCAATACACATTTCTGCAAAAGCAAACAAAAAAAAGGGATATAATGAAGGGTCATTTTGTAGTAGAACAAAAAAATTTATATCTGTATATACAAAATAGCATAAATGTACAGCTTCTTTCTCTTAGTTCAATGAGAAGAAGGTTTTGAACTAATACTATTTAGACAAGATATCATGTCTGCATCTTGTACCAGGAATAACTACTACAAACAACAACATGCAATATATTAATTATTGTAACTGTACTACTAACCTATTTGCAAAATATCTCATTAGTACTTCTTTCTCAATAAAATTATTTAAAAAAAAGAAGTAGGCAAAAGCTGAAGAGGCTAGGTACAAAAAGGAACCCTTTTCCACTGTTGGTGGGAATGTGGACTGGTACAACCTCTATACACATCAGTGTGGAGAATCATCATACAACTAGGATTAGGGATAACATTCAACCTAGCCATTCCTTCTCTACCTTGGGCATTTTCCCATAATAATTGAAAACATAATGTGTGTACCCAAGTTTATAGCAGCATAATTTATAGTAGCTAAATCGTGGAAATGACCCAAACGTCCATTAACTGAAAATTGGATTGAAAAGGATGTGATGGTTTTGTACAATACAGTATTACTCAGCTGTAAAAAGTATTAACTTGAGACATATACAGGTAAATGGGTTCTACTTGAGACTATACTCACAAGTTAAATTAATCAGACCTGCATGTATAAACATCATATTGTCTCCTTAGTGCAAGTATCTGAAAGAATAAATAAAATCTGAGAAGTAAAATAGATATTATGAAAGGAAAAGAAGTTGTTCAAAAAGGAATAAGGGCAAGGAGCAAAGAATGAAAAATAGGGAAAAAGAAACAGATATGTATATTCACATAATAACATGAATAATTGCACTGCTGATTTCTGTTGGCCTACTGAAAGGAATAGTTAATGTGTAAAGGTTTTTTATTTCTCTTTTTAAATTTTCTATATTTTTTACCAGTTTTACATGTTTATATTTGATAATCTAATCAAGTAATTTGAAGAAAACAATTCATAATATAACAAACATCATTGAATTCTTATTTTGTTTACTGAAATTCATACCATTTCTAATGTTTTTTCACTATTTTATTCTCTTTAAAATAGTAGTGTTAGGGCTGGCCAAATATCTCAGAGGATTAAAGTGCCTGCAAGCAGGCTCAGGGGCCAGAGTTTGATCCCCAGGCCTGCCACACCGGCTCCATCCCCAGAACCCCCTGAGACAGCTATTGAGACTGGGCATGTTAGAGCTGGGGCTCTTGGGAAGCTATAAACAGGAGGATCACTGCAAGTCTGATCTAGTAGTGAGACCCTAAACACCCTGTGGACCCTTCCCTAAAGTACAAAAAATAAATAAATTAAAGTAAAAATAAATAATTAAAATAAAATAAAATAGTAGTCTTGTATTATAATCTTGTCTATAATGTGCAAGAGTCCATACTGATACACATAAATGGTTGAATAGCTAAATCAATGAGAAGAAAAAGATAGATCTCACATGGCAAAAGAATTCACATGAATTATGTAAACATGCTAGTATCAAAGATAAGGAACATTAATCCATCCTCTTTAAATATGCAGTGTTCACAGTGAGTTCTTTTTAAAGAATACAGTGTGGAAAGAGTATAGGGGTGAGTGGGGAAATGAATGAATATCTTTGTGGTGAAGGAATATGACAAATTTTCACTTGGCCAAATGATTAAGTTTGATATCATCATTGATAAATTATGTTTGTAGTGTGTAACTCTTGATGTGACAATCTCTTAAGAATCTTGAACCTCAACCAAATCATGAAGAAGTTCTCTAAAGTAGTACCCTACAAGACTGACAAAACACAAACTTTCACAGTTTGCAAAAATAAGACACCTTAGAAACTCCTAACCAAGAGCTTGAAAGGATAGGACTGAGCATAATATGTTCTGCTGGAAGAGAAATATATAAGGTAAATAGAAGGAAATCTAAACAACATAGTCTTTAACAAAAATGTAACAATATGGGTGTATTAATTAAAATCAATTAAAAACTCCTCAACATAGTAAGACCTACGTTGTACATATATTAGTCATAGACAATTTACAATTGTTTAAACTAACATAAAAGTCAAGCTAAGCACGAGGTAAGTTAAATAATGCCATATTTAGGAAACAAATTTTTGTTGGTGAAAGTTTGTGCAAAAAAGTCAAATTTGCTATGGTAATAAATAATACGGTGGAGGAGAATCACATTGATCTGCAAACTCAGAGGTTACTTTAAAGAAGGTTATAATTAGAATGATCTCTTTAAGATCATCTAGTATACAGCTTCTTAGTAAACATTATGTATGTATGAGGTTTTATGAATCCTCAAGAAATGGTGGAAAAATTCAGAATTGGTTTCAGTAAGACTGGAGTGGAGGCTCAAGATGCGGTATTTTTAAGAAATTTCTAAGCAACTACTCAGGTGTTGCAGCCACAAGGTCGTTTATCTCACCTCGAGATGTAAGATCCTCATTGTATAGGAAATGGATAGAACTCTAAAGTCAGAGGAGGGAATTTAGAAGATTACCCTGCCCTGAGGGAAAATGAGCATTTTACTATGACCCAGCAGAGTCAAAGTTTCTTGTCAACAATTCATAGAACAAAAGCAAAAGGCTGGTGTGACAGCAATTTGCATATCAAGGATCCACAGCACTTAAAGGTCTGGAATTAAAACAGAAGCCTAAATAGACCATATAGGAAGTGACCAAAAAGAAACCAGCAAGAGAATTTGTACAGTACTTGCACACCTGATTGAAACACATTCCCCAAGGCAAGGTCTTTGGCAGTGCTGTGTGCAGCCTTGATTTTAATAGACAGAAACACACAGAGGAATTTTTAAATGAAGAGTGGAATTTTAAAAATCCAATGAAAATTACTACTTACAACTAATGCAGTCTGGGGCCGTGGAAATGGCTCAGTAGAATAATCGTTTCACTGACAAGCACAAGGATCTAAATTCAATCCCTGGTTCCTCAAAAATAAATAAATAAATAACAAAATGATGATGAAGTCCATTGCTGCTTGTCCTTCTGTCACATATCAGTCTTCAATTATGAGACTGGAGCAGAAAATTACAATCAAAATTAATCAAGTAAATTACAAAAACAAACAAGCAACATGCCATTATGTTAACATTCTTTGTTTTTCCCTCTCCTAAAAATGCCCACCAAGTTCTGCTTTTAAGATGTCCGTTGGAATGCCACTTTCCCTAAAACTTAGCTTATTTGTCTGATGGAGTTGTGACAAGTCCTACCCTCTGAGACCTTTAGCTGTCAGACCTCAAAGTACTTCTTTTTCACTCCTTTCCATCGATGCTTTATCATTCACTGGTCCTACGCCTTGTATGTATGAGAAGGAGTGAGTGTAGAAATCTACACTTGATTACTAACTTTTTATTGGAGTTTTTCCCATTTGAATATAATCTTCATGAAAGCAGGAACATGGTCTTTTTCTTTCCCTTATCTGCTTTTGAGAACAGGCTGGTAGAGAGAAGTTTCTCAAAGCACTTTAGTTAACTAATAAATGAGTGAAAGTATGTGTGCTTCTATTGAGCAAAAGATATTACAAATAAACCAATGTATAAATTATTGAAATAGCATGTCAAATGAATATTAGTTTATTAATATTAATTAAAATTGTATGTGATATTTGCTTACCTATTTTAAAATTACCTCATTTACATTATTTTCTTATATTAAACAAACAAAAATCTTTAGCTCCAGAAAAATGGTTATAAATGACAATGCCCTAAGAGAAGGCAAATAATAGACAACAGGCACATATATTTTCAAAAAAGAACTTTTAAGAACAAGTGTTTCATAATAGCTTCTCCTAAACTGAAGAGTTATACCCTAAATGTAGCGCTGAATTTCGACATATGGCTGGGAGCCCAGCAAGTGCCCTCTTTGCAAGTAAGGAAGGAATCACACACCACCAGGAGCAAGTACTTTAAGATTACTTAAAGGTATTTGGAAGTTGACATGGTAAGTAATAATATTCTACGTCTAACTAGTGATTTGTTCTAATTTAAAATTTTTAACATAGTCTCTGGAACATAGATGATTCCTGTAGTTGTGTAATGCTAGACCTGGCCATTAAAGCTTTTCTAGATTTCTCCTTCAGAAGTGAAATAATTTTGCAGAATTGCTATACAAAGTCCAATGGCATGTTTTATATTTTAGAATTTACTAACTAGGAAAGAGAAATTTGTAATGAATTATCTACATTATTAAGACTAGGAAGTAGATCTGTGGTTTGTTTATAATCTTAGGAAAATGTAGACTGTTGCCAATAAGTTTAATAGCAAAGATTTTTTTAAGTGAAAAGTGAAATTTAAAAATTCAAATGAAAATCACTATTTAAAAATAACCAAGTTCATGACAGGGAGATAGCTCAGTGGTTTAAAGGCCTGCCTGGCAAGTGCAAGGATCCAGGTTCAGTGCCTGGTACCTTATGCCATACCGGCCCAGCGATCCTTGCAGCTCTTGCCAGCCACAGAAGCCAAGCGTGGTGACGTACACCTGCGATCCCAGTGCTGGGGAGGCTGAGACAGGAGGATTACTATGTAACAGAACTGCATAGAAAAACCTGTACCAAATAAATAAATAAAATATCTTTTAAATTTTAACAAACAAGCTCATTGCTGCTTACCCTCTAGTCTGTTTTGTTGATTTCTCAAATTCAGTCTAGATGGCTGTAGCTTTTCAACATAAGGTTGCATATTGTCTTATTTGTTGAGCTACTTTCTTTTAGTTCAATGAGGAGGAGATTTGTACTAATAATGTTTGGACAGTATATCATGTCTGCATCTTGTACTATGAATAACTACCATGAAGACAACAATATGCAATGTATTAATTATTGTAACTGTCCTATTAACCTGTTTTGAAACTGTCTCATTACTCTTTCTCAATAAACTTAGTAAAAAAAAAAAAACTTGATTCCTGAATATGTCTTCTCACTTGCATCTTTTGTAAGTATTGTGTTTGCAATGAGTAATTCCACCAAGCTACCAACTTCAAAATATGAATTTGGCATCACATAGGAAGAAGTAGATCCTGAGCAGTTTATTGTTAGCCTTTTCCAGAGAAATAAAATTCTAGCAATGACTAAAGCTTAGGTTTTTATAAGGAGATATCATTAACATATTCTGTCTTTAAAAGTAAGTGATGTGGGGGCAGGGGCTACTGGTTAGCTCAGTTGTTTAAGTTCCTGCTCATATAAACGCAATCAGGAACAGGACATTGTGGTTCGATCCCCACCTCTTCATGCCTCACCAGATCCACCCATAAGGCAGCCTGAGCCAGCCAAAAAAAAAAAAAAAATCCTCAACTTTTGGGCAAGCCAAATAGCTCTGCAGATTAAAGTGTCTGCAAACAGGTGCAGGGCTGGAGATTGAATCCCTTGGTCTTCCATGCCGGCTCTGTCCCGAGTGCACTGAAATGGCAGTTGAGACCTGAAGAGGTGGCACGCGCCTGTAATCCCAGGTCTTGCAAGGCTGTAAACAGGCGGATCACTACGGGTCAAGTCTAGTAGTGAGACCCTGAACATCCTGTAGACAGTTCCTTAATATACAGGAAAAAAAAAGTGATGGGTGAAGAGAAGAAGCAAACTTGTCCAATATATCTGTTTCTAAAAAAGGGCACATATGGATCTTTAGATGAAAACCCAGTCCCACTATTGAGGAATGCAACTAGGCTTGAGTAGATGAAATGTCTTTATATATTATTGTCAAAATCTATACATTGAGTATCAAGAGACTTTTTTATTAAATATTTTGTTCACTAGCATCAGGGTCATTTAAGATATGTTTTTGAGATATACTTTTACAAATGAGAAAAATATTTAACATTTTTGCTGGATAGTTCTAACTAGTCCTAGTGTATACCAGAATATGGCTTCGACTATATTCAAGACCATTAACAATCCTATTAAACTACAAAGAAGAGTTTTTTCTGTCAATTCTGAAACAGAACCAATTGTTCAAAAAGTTTATTAATTATGTTGAGGGAGGATTAAATTTATTTTCAGTAAGTCAAGCAAATATTTATAACATCAGTGGAATAAAATTTTTATGATTCAGATTAACTTTTGATAACAGTAATGTTTGGGATTCTGTTTTTCCAACCACAATTTTAGCACTTTTGTTTAAATTGATATTTAAATACAAGTTAATATTTTGATTTAAAACTACTTCGAGGGGAGGGAGTCAGCTCAGTGGACTAAATCGCCCGCTTAGACAAGCTTCGACAAACCTAAGGACTGCGGTTTGATCCCCAACACACATGCCATGTCAACCCTTTCCCCAGGCCAGGCTGAGCCAGCCAGAGTCTGGGCATGTTGGCGCATACCTGTAATCCCAGCGCTCAGAAGGCTTAAAGCAGGAGGGTCACCACAAGTCCAAGCTGCATAGTGAGACCTTTTAACAACTAAATACATTAAAAAAATTAAATAGATATTACTACTACTACTACTACTACTACTACTGTGATCATGTTGCTATTTTTAAAAAAATATTTCACAAAGAAAACCTCAGAATAATCACTATCTGTTCTAATCATCTTTTGCCATGGAATCATCTTCAAAAAACATTAGTTAGAACAATAGGAATCTATTTATTCATGACTTGCATGTTGGGCTGGCATTGTTCTTGCCTTTGTCTGCTGTTACTCATATGGAAATTGTCAACTGAGGGCTCCAAAGACTTCTTTGGCATGGCCTCACTCATGACTCTTGGTAAACTTCGGCTGGCAGGTAAATGTATGTGGAATCTCTCACACAAAAACACCAGTACTAAGATAGTCCAGATTTAACACAAAGTGGCAACAGTGCTCTAAGAACATAGAAATAAAGTCTTGAAGGCCACATGAAGTGACTTCCTCTTAATTCTGTTGCCCATTGCAAGGCCAGCTCAGAGCCAAAAGGGGAAGAAATAGATTTAGTTATTTAACAAAATATGAAAACAAAATTGTGACCACTTTAAATCTTTTATATTCCCATTCCTTTTTACATTTTTTTTCCAAATATTTAGTCTGGGAAATTTTAAACACAATGAAAATGAGACCAGATAATATTATTTACTTTTTGTGGGCTGTCTTTTGTATTATACACTCACATTAACAAAGATGGTAGTTTAGGAGAGTATATATTGAGTAGATAATACAAGCTTTATAATTAGTTGTATATTGATCATTTTTGGATAGATTTAATGAAAATATTAATTTTGCAAAATAATCATATCAAAGTTGATTTTAAAGCATTTGACAATATACTAGTTCATGACCTGCTTTAATATGAAAACAAAAATCTCTCATTTTATTGTGTATACAGAAGACTTCTGTAAATAATGCATTTTACTGCACTCTAAACTTACATTTTTCTGTTGGATGAATTAGGTGGTTAATATCTGGTCTGTATTTTGAGAAACACTCATTTGAGAAATATGCTCCTTAATGGACCAGCAAAATAGCTCAGTGGTCTGAAGCTCTTGCCTAGGCAAGTTTCGGCAGGTGCAGGGGACCATAATTTGATCCCTGACACCACATAGAAAGCCAGCCTCCTCTAAGGGCAAGCTGAGCAAGCAAAAAGAAAAGAAAGAAAGATGTCCGTGAAACGACATTCTCCAGAACTAAAAAATAAAAATGTGTTAAAACAAACATATTTGATTAGTAGACAATATATTTTTTAAATGATTTATCAATATTTGATATATTCCTATTATTTAAGAAGCCTAAGTAAATGCAATATGATTTGTGCTTTTTTGTATGATATTGAAATAAAAAATGTTATTTTAAGAAGATATAATTTGAATTAACTAGAAGAACTTCCGTGTTTCTAAAATATACTATTAACATATGAATATTCCTGAGTGCTTTTTGAAGGTAAATGCTAAATATATATATATGTAGATTGCAGTTGTATGTAATAAGAAAATAAAATTGACTCAAGCTATGAAAACTAAGTTTCCTACCAATGGGTCATTGAAATTCAGAACTCTGTTTTTAAATTTTCATTATTTGCTGATGTTGTTATTAGTTATGGAAGTTAAGAAAATAGAATGATTAATTTTGAACATATAAGTTACCTGCCCTCAAAATGTTATAGGGCAGTTTGGGCAGATGTTATATCCACAAATCCTCCCAATGAGCATAAGAATAGACACAGCCCTGGTTCAGGCCCTGTTTGTGACACACCAGATGGGCTGTGACAACGAAGACCCTGCAAGTGCAGGGATGAAAAAAATAAAAAGTTTTGAATTAAAAATCCTGCAACATTGATGATTTTTATATCCTTTGGGCTTCCTAAGCATTATTAAAACATGTTAATTATCCCAGTGTTTGTGTCCATACTTAAATAACAAATAGTGGTATTTCTTCCCACTTTTCTTATTAGATGATAATTAATAATTATCCCAGATGAATACATTAAAATTTTCACTGTTTTTGGAAATTAAAATGAAAGATCATTATTTGTCCAACATTTTCAACAATCATCTATTCTAGTACTGCTTTATTTGTATACTGCACATGAAGTTGATTTTCAAAAAGGCTTCTTTTCTATCAAATAGAAACACTAGGTCTTTGTAACCAAAACCATGAGTGCTTTCATTCATGCTAATATATTTAAATGTACCTTAACTAGTTCATCAGCTCTAAATCTTGCATTTTAGTATTACACACTGAGTGCAGCAGTCAAGTTCTTGTAGGACTTGGGTTAAAAAATACATACAGCTGTGGACATGAACCTTAAACAAACTTGCAACAGCAGTTTTCTTTCAGTCGACTGACATTTTTCTTTGTTTCACCAGTTATATATGAGTGATCAGACAGCCACTACATGTGGTACCCCACAGGATTATTATCTAGACCAAAGGCCCAAAGCTCATTGTAGCAGGCATGTAATTCTTTACAATGTATGCCATGTTAACTGTGTTGGGTTATCTATTCAACAGCTGACTGAACTGGGCTCTCAAGCTCTTCTCAACAACCATGTAAGAAGCGATGACAATTATACTACTTCATAGCAGCTGCATGGAACTCTGACACGCACTTCACAGCAACCAGTCATCTATATAAACCAATTTCAGGAGCAAAATTGCATGGCGCCTCCATTCTGTTAGAAACACAATGATATCCGCTCAGAGTTGAGAAATGCACATTTCTCTGGAGCTTAAAAGAATAAGTTATTCGCATTTGAGATTTCTTTCCCACAAATTAAGACATTAATTAATTTAGAACTTTACATGGAGCAAGATAAGTTAGATTTTGAATATCTCTAAAATAAAATTCAGTAATAGTATTTTGGTTGTTCATCTAAATGCTCTTTTATTCTTTTGTTTTTGTTTTTTTTTTTTTTTTTGGAATGTGAGTGTCAGACTTTCTTAACGGATGATCTGAAGCAGAAAGCAAAAGAATTAATTAAGGCTTAAAACAGTTAACAATGCTGTTGCAGTTTGCCAATTAATTATAGCATCTTTTTATAGGATTATACACAAGTCTATCCCTATTATTGGATAAAACATCTACAAGCAACCAGAAAACCATTGCTAAAATTTAAAGGTTAGTTATTCATTTTTGATGAATAATAAAGCTTTGGAGGATCTGTTAATAATTTCAACAGTTTCAAGAAAATAAAGAGATAGAAATTATTATTAAATATAAATTGCATTAATAATGTAGACTTCTGAGTGACAGTTGAAAGGTTATAGACGAACTATGTATGTTTCTATGAAATGACAGAACCACATTTTGCATGTTGATAGCAATGCCACAAGCATATTAGCTATTGGAAACTATAATATACATATATGTATATATATATATATATACATATAATAAATGTACATATTGCATTTTTATTTTATTTATGTTATCAGTTTTACAGGAAGATAAAGGAACAGAACACGAACTAAAAGAATAATAAATATATTTCATGAGATATACTTTATTAAATTATAATTTATCAATATGCTAGAACTTCACTATGGACATTATTTTGGCTTGTTTCTGGTGGAGTTTACAGCTGAGAGTCAATTAAAATTACTTTTTGCTGAAATTGCATGATCATACAGTATAATACTTTTTGGTTGTCATTATCAGAATATTAGTGTGTACTTAGAGAGTTATTTACAATCTCTGGTATTACTGACTGATAATTTTAAATTATGACAATATTTTAGGGATATATTTTACTTTTTTCTGTTTTAATACTATTTTATATTATTTTTTATATTTATTTATTTACTTATTGCAGAATCAGGGATTGCCTTTATGTGTGCCAAGCAAGCTTTTATTCTACTGAGCTATCTTCCCTACCCCTATTTTGTATTCTTTTAAAAATAAAAATAGACACCAACAACAACAAAAAAGAAATATTGTACCCCTAAAGTTTCATTTAAAGAACTTCTCTGCTTTTGAAAAATGTAAAGCCCATCTTTTCAGTATATGAGATTCAACCAAGGCTAAGTAATGTCTATGGTATATCTAAATTTTGTGTGTCAGTATTATTTTTCACATTAAATCTTTCTGACTGTTACAGTCATCTTCAATCAGAGTGTAGTAAGGTATCTGGAGATTATCTGACTCTCCTAGGATGATGCAAATAAATAATGGAACAAAAGGAAAGAACCTGGTTTCTGAAATTAACTCTATCTACCAGCCCACACTTCTGTAAGGGACAGTAAGTGATGAAAAACTAAAGAAAGGCATTAACTTGTCCAATTTTCAAGTAAAAGAAAAACAAGACAAACAAGTTATTTAGACTTCCAAGCAGCCAGTTTATTTTTCCACCATGGCAAACATCATTCTCCCCTAGAATTAAAAATTATCAATTAGGAGGAATATGATGTTTTTGTGTAGAATCCAAGGCAGATAGCTAGGTCTCCCAAGTAATTCAACCCAAGAATACAGAAAATCAGGAATGACAATTATCCACCTTGTCTTCTGTCTTTCTGTGGAGATGGTCAATTTTTGTACTGTTGTGTATATTTTCAGTGACATTAATGCACAGGATATCTAGAATGGTGGGAAAACAGTGAATGGAAAAGAGCAATTTTGGATGAGGAAAACTGAGAGTTTATGTCCATAATCAGTCAAAGACACACACCAATAAAGATCTGCTCAAAGCCAAATGTGAAGACTGACAGCTTGACATTCAAAAGAGCATAGAGTGTTTTACACAGATGAAAAAGTAACTGTTAAAACCCACTTTATCCTCAAAAGATGCTGTTAGGAAAATGGTACAGGCATTTTGTTTCCAGTGGCAACCTGGTTTTCCTAGTTCTACACACCTCTTTGTGCAGTGTAGTCAAAAAGAGTAGATCGAGAGGCAGATGGTCGTTCAAGTGTGTTATTTATAAAGGAGTAGGTTTCTCATTACTCTTAAAATTGTAGAAGTGATTTTTGGGGGAAGATTGAAAATGAAAGGAATTTGTGTATAGATAAATTGAGAAGATACTTTGAAAAATTAAGAGAAAAGATTGAAAGAAATACTGTTGCTGAGTGAAAGAGCCAGACAAAAGCAATACAAAATGAATGCAAAATGTTATTACTGGTGCCAAGGTCTAGCACTTAGACCAGATGGCGAAGATCTGTGGCACGGCCTGACTTACTGTCTTTGAGAATTTCTTGTAGGCTGAAGCTCAGAAATTGCAAACAAGTTGGTGAGCTAAGCAAACTAGCACTGAAACAGGACCTTATTCAAGTTATATTCTGTGACTGAGTAGAGAATTTCACATTCACAGCTAAATTGGATTACCTATTTTCTTGGCTTGAGAACCATCTGGGGGCTAGTAAAGCACCCACATGGTAAAGCACTGCATGAGTCATGAAGACATGACTTTGCATAAAGTATTTGGTCCCTGGCTCTACCTCTCTTATCCTGTTTTCTTGCTTTGAGTTCCAGTCACCAGGAGACGAGTAGCTGTGTAAAACTGCACCCTTCCGCTAGTGTATTTATGCCTCAGAACCAGTCAACCCTGGACTGGAACTGCTGAAAATGCACCAAACTGAGCCCCTTATGTTTTAATTCTGGATACTGAGGACATTGTCCTAGGGATGGAAAAACTGACCACTGAAGAAAATTGCTATTAGAGAAGTGAGATTGTTGGTGCGTCTATATTTGGTCATGTGATTCAAAGACCATCGAAGCTGATTTGTGGGAGGAATTCGGGAAGCTTTGGAGAGACGGACTGGAAGAAGTCCAGGCACACCGAGTTTGACAGTGGACTCTGGTCAGAGCTCAGGACAGAATCTGGTAAAAATGCACAAAACAGCGTACATGCTCATGAGAATTTAGATGGGGATGCTATTGAACATTGGACTACAGTACATTATTTCTGGTAAAGAACGGTTTATGTTTTGCTTATTTTATGAGATTCTGCAAAGGTTAAATTTAGAAGCTATGGCTTAACTGAGCTGACAAAGGAAAAATTCAAGATGCCCAAAACTCAATCTATGGCATGGTTACTACTGGCTTTTTTTTTTTATCTGAAATCATAGGAAGAATCAAGAACAAACTGCCAAGGAATAAGATTTGAAATATTTAAATTGTATCCAGAAAGTAATCTTATATAAAGTTGAGGATAAATGAGGTGTACCTGGTGACCGATTAGTGCCACTGAGAAGAAATAAAGTGCTGTGAAAAAGGACTGTAAGAATACCACCCGGAGGGTACCTCAGGACCACCAAACTCCCAATACTGCAGGCTTAAAGGTGCAAAATGGGCAAAGCTTTCCTTTGAGATGAGAGAGACTGCCCAAGTTATCAGAGGCCCCCAAACCCGTGGCCTGCGGAGGCCTGGATACTACTTGAACTGACACATGTTGGCATGGTTCACACGCTTGTTTTACTGAAATGTAGAATGCAAGGGCTGCAGGTCGGGAGCATTCCACCTGTGCATCCAAAGAAGTCGTGGGATGTAGAGCAGTGCACCCCGCCCTGAGTGCAGCTATGAAAATAAAATCAAAAGTGAAACAAAGACAGCAGAAAGTTACAAATCCAAGAAACATGTAACAGTTCCGAGGAAAACTATGGGTGCCTGGGAGCACAGCTAGTTCAGGAGAAAGATTATGTCAGCCACACCGACAAGGACATAAGGTGGTTCTGCTGAAGCACTGGGGAGCTCAGACCTTACCGTCATTGTGCCCCAGATGCAAAACTTCATTGTGTGATTTTTCTCGTTCTCAACCCTAGAAGCATTTTCCTAGCCCTTTTGGGTACTGAAGTTAATCTGAATGGGTTAAGAACCAACTGCCTGATTAATAAAACATACTTCTTGTTGTGTTTAGGTGTGTCACGGAAGTGTAACTTTATGTAGTAGACTCTGGCCTCTTTCTCTTGATTTTGTTTTCTTCCTTTCCTTTCTAGCCACCATGAAGTGAGCTGCATTATTCCACCATTTACTTCCACAATGTTTCAATCATGGAACTAGCTGACCTTATATTAAAACCTCTTGAAGGGCCATCCAGAGAGCTCAGCAGATTAAAGCCCCTGCTTAGACAGACACAGGGATTGGATCCCGGGAGTGCCATGCCAGCTCCACCCTGTGGCTCATTGAGAAGGCAAGTAAGACCGGGCATGGTGGCACACACCTGCAATCCCAGCACTTGGGAGGCTGAGCAGGAGGATCACTATGAGTCCGATCTGTGCAGTGAGGTCCTATAGGTCCTGTGCTAAATACAAAATAATAATGATAAAAACAGTACTAACAATAACAACAACAATGATAAAACCTCTGGAATTGTGATCTAAATTGAACTTCTCTTTTAAATTGTAGGTATTTGTTATTTTGCCCTACTAATGGGAAAGCTGACTGAGATAAATATATGTTTATGTATACTTACACATATATATATATATATGTACAAAAATATATCTATTCATATATCTATCCATATTAAATTTAGTGTTTTAAAATCACTATTCCCATTTTCTTTCAAAATTTTTTGTCTGAAACAAGTCTTTAACTTTTTTTAAAAAATCCAGATTTCATTTGTCACTGGATTTTTTTTTTTGGTGGAACTGGGGCTTGAACTCAGGCCCTTGCACTTGCCAGCGAAGCGCTTATTCCACTGAGCCATCACCCCAGCCCCCTTTTTCTTTCTATACCAAGGATCGCACTTGGGACCTTGAGCTTGCAGGCACTTGTAGTGCTAAGAGATAAGTTTGGGCTGTACTTTTTTTTAAAGTACTTTCAGTCATTATTTTTCTCTACTTTTCAGACAGCTACCTGCTCAAGATTACCTTTAGTTTTAAATCACATCTTTCCTGGACATTTTCCTCACTTTGTTTTTATTTTATGAAGGAGGACATATATTTTATTAAGATGGTCCCTTATTAACACACAGTACCATTTTTATTTGCAGTGTGTGCTCCCTTTACATCTCTATAGCACTGGTTTCTTGTGTTTCTTTCACCTCCTATTTTGCTTTTTTTTCCCCTCATAATTTTCTTGAGAATGTCTTAATTTTAACATTTTTCCTCCTGGTTATTGGCCTACAGATCAGTGTTACCTTTTCTATTTTCCATCTTTTAATGAATTCATCCAGTACAGGTTCATGAGAGAAGGACATAAAGACCTGTGGCAGGGCAGCTGGAGTCTTCCTCGGAGCACCAGGCTTCTGCTCTTACTTTCCCACAGCATTACAGAAGTGTGGCACAATTGTAACTTTTTCCCAATGCAAGGTTTCTTTTTCTTTCCCTGCTTTATTGCCATTAATAATACTTCTGAAAATATTCATTCAGGATAGGCCTGCTGCCTTTCCATGACAAGATAGGTGCTGGCTACCACTGCTAACACACAACCCCGTTCTGATACTTTTAGCTGCAGTTTGTAGACTTTCCCCAGTGGTGTGAATCACTCAGGCAAACTCTGCTGTGCCACTTTGCACTTTGCCATCACTGTGCTTCCAACACTAACCTCTTTTCATTTAACCAGACTTCTTCATTGTTGAAGTCTGATGTTATAATTTCCCAGTTTGCTTGAGAAAGAATATAGTTTTATGTTTTGTTTTAATGCTTCTTTGTGATTATTCTTTTAAAAGGTGAGAATTTTACTTCTATTTTAGAAATCACTTTCTGTTTGATTTTGAAATAATCCTGTTTCTTTTCCTTGCTTATATATTTAACTTTATAATTAGAGATTATTCCCAGGATATATGAGACTAATAGTCAATAGACCATACTAGATGACTAGGTTAGTCTGGGATTAAAAGTACTGTAGTTAATTTACCAGCCAGATCCCCCTAAAAAAGAAATGTTTCTGTTAACCCTATTATACTGTAAGAAATGCATTATTATTTGATTTAGATAAGGTACAAGAAGCTAATTTACCTCAATAGAAAAAGAAACAATATATTATGAAGAATTTAAATTCTGCTTTTGTAACTATTCCTTAACTCTTTCTTAATCTTAATATATCTCAAAAGGAGTAATTGAATGATTAGGAGAAAAGCAACTTGAGTTATTATCAAGTGATGAGATGAGGAAAATCATCAAAATACCCCTTATGGAAATGAGAAGAGATGCTAAATCTTACTTATCCTGAGTTTATTTGGAGGTTAAAATAGCTTATACTTTATGTATAACTTTTCGTTAATTATTGATCTTTGTACATCTGGAGTTTTGACATGAACTTATGTTCTTTGGAATAATGACATTTTTTCCCTTTTGTAATAGGCAATATGATAATTATATATTTCATTAACTCTTTCACATAAAGCAAAACACTTAACTTCCTTTCCTCAAATAGTTTAAGACATTTTCTAAGTACCTGGAAAATTCTAAATAAATAAATCTCCATGATTCTGAATAAATCCAATTATTTCCACTAAAAAAGCATACTCCAATTTGGGTTAGAACCATATGGTTTGGATATTAGAGTTTTGGCCCATATATAACTCATAATTCATTCGTCTCCTACCAATGTGTGCTAATTTACATTTCAAAATAGGGTGATATTTTAAAATCCTAAAATATTGCAAAAATAGAACACCACTGAACCAAAGTCTTTCTAAATTGAAAAAAGATGGATAATTTAAAATGAGCAACACTATAAAATTTGGATGCAACAAACGTAATGTAATTTTTCTTTCTTAGAGAAATGTATTCGTTCATACCAAAATCATTATCATGTATCAAAATGTTAGAAATCGAGTCTTGCCCATCAGGCCAACTTCCGACCACCTAGCCCAGCTTTTGTCTTCCTGTCTCTCTTTCTCATTCCTGTCGCCCTGTCTCTCGGGTAGAACCATTTGTAGTGAGACCATCAATTCTACAATTGGCTGCGGGATTGGGATGCCCGATGTGAGAGAACACTGAATAACCTGTTTGGGTACCAGAGTGCACTGTCAGGCTGTACCATGAAGCCAGATCTGAAGAAGTTAACAAAGAGGAGGCCAGATCCAACCTGGGGCCTATTGAAGGAACTGACAAAATGGAAATCTATGATCTAAAAAGATGGTAAAACATATAAAGATAATTGAGCTAAATTTTACTACAAGTAGGACAAATAATAAAAAGCATACATTTTAATTAGAAACAAAGATTTTATTCCTGCCAAAATTTTCTGATGAGATCTCTGCTTATTGACAAATAGCAAAATCTGACCAGTCTATTTATAATTACAAATTAAAAATAATTATTTTTTTTTAGCCAGGCGTGGTGGCGCAGGCCTGTAATCCCAGCACTCGAGAGACTGAGGAGGATTGTTGTGAGTTCAAGACCAGCCTGAGCTACAAAGTGAGCTTAAGCCACCCTGAACTGCACAGTGAGACCCTGTCTCAAAAAGACAAAAAAAAAAAAATTATTTTGCCGGGGAGGTGGCTCAGTGGAATAAATGCTTCCCTGGCAAGTGCAAGGGCCTGAGTTCAATCCCTGGTTCCTCCAAAAAAACAAAAGTTACTATAAGTCAATGTGTCCAGAAATATATAGTTGAGTAATTTTGTAAAGGTGGTTATTTGTGTGTATGGTGTATTTGTCTATGTGTGCATCATTCTGTGAACAGCATTCCCTTTTTTTGTTTTAATTTGTTTATCATTTGTTCACAATATATAAAATTTGGGGTATAGACTTAAAAGTATGCTTTTTTCCTAAGTTACCAGCTGGTCTAAGTCACATCAAAATCAGTTTATACAAAGTTTATCAAAAAGTTAAAATTTGTTAAGCAAAAATTATAGTGGGGAGAAATTATTCAGAGTCTTATTGATGAATAATGTATGGCCAACCTTTTTGTTCATTAATGAGGAGATCCCAATAATCTCAGTAGTCTCTTAGGAGACACCCTCAACAAGGTGGTCATTGGCTTAAAGATAAAAGTCTTCCAGAAAAATTGCAATGGATGGGGTCAGGGAGATGTCTCCGTGGAATGAGCGCTTCCCTGGCAAGCACAAGGGCCTGAGTTTGATCCCCGGCTCCGCGAAAAAAAAGAAAAAAAATGGTTTTGCTATTCAACTAAATTAAGAAACAAAGGTTTGCACATGTGTATGGTAGCTCATTATTGTTAATCTCATGGGGTCTTAAGCGTATCCGTGTTTCCAAGTATACAGGTCTTCTAAAATGTGAAACAGAGATTGCTTACTGTGATAAGACTGTCTTCCAAATTCAAAAAAAGTGGGGTAGGTGGGAGGAAAAGCCTTGTGATGTATATTTCATTGAAAGATAATTAATTAGGTAAAAATATTCAGATGTATTAGATAGAGAAGATTGGTTGAAAGGGTTATGTCACATCTAAATGAAAACGTAAGACTATCACAAAAAGTCACAGGGCTGTCCTGCTACAGTGTTGTATATGGTTTGATTCCTAAATTTCTGTGTAAAACTGTGTAATTTCTTTTTTTTTTTTTTTTTTTGGTTTGGAACTGGGGATTGAACTTACCAGGGAAGCGCTTATTCCACTGAACCAACTCCCCAGCCCTATAATTGTTTTTTTTAACATTCTGTAAGTATTTAAATGTTAGAATATCCACAGTTGTTGGAAAATAATAGTTCTATTTTATGTCTAAGGTGTCTGATATTCAGATACATTGTAATGTTAAGTTTAACTGCTTATTTTACAGGGTAATAATGTTATTAAGCTTCTCTCCTGGACGTTTTAATAGCTAAAGTTTTCTGACCAAAAATTAGAGATAAATAGGCTAAAAGGATAGCTAATATTTTGGCCTTAGCCCTTCAAGGTCAGTAAGGACTCAGGACATAAGAGAACCTCTGCTGTGACATCCTATAACTCAATTGTGTCCCAAATTTTCTGATGAAGATTATGGGACCACAGAGGAAAGTGATTGAAAAAGATCTGTCAGGCTCTCACATAGAGCAAAACTGGTCAGGCTTATATTGCCAAGATCTAAGAGGTGTTGTACATGGTTCCAAGGCAAATCATGAGATTTAACTGACCTGGTCAGATAACAAATTTGCTTTTGTAGTTGCACTGGTCTTGCTTTAACTCAGTCTTAACATCCAGCAGAAAAGTGTAACCATGAGATATAAAAAGTAATATGCAGGGCCAGGGAGATGGCTCAGTGGAATAAGCACTTCCCTGGCAAGCACAAGGGCCTGAGTTCAATCCCTGGTTCCACAAAGAAAGAAAAAAAAAAGTAATATACTATGCTGTAAGAGGCTCAAGTCAACTTCTGACAATTACCAGCTGAGCCGATACCTTACTACTACTATGGACTATTGGACTGTATAGGGGTATGTTGCTGAATTCAGGTGTGTGCAATCTGCCATCAAGTATGAAAAAGTCCTCTGAAGACTTCTCCAAATACAGCTTCTCTAACTGAAATGGAATGAATACCCATCTCTGACAAAACAAAAAAGGGGGACATGTAGGGAGCCTGAAAAATCAGTCAAGGGTGTGTAGGCAGGACTGGGCCTCAGTGCCTAAAGCAAACAAGCTCCCTCAGCCCTGAAATACACATCCTGACCTGGTAATGTCAGCTGCTCGTCACTGGGCAACCTTATGTCAAGTATTGCTAACTTTGCAAAAGTATAAATAAATGCAGGTTTCATTGTGCTGAAAAAAAGTTAGAAATCATACTTTTGTCTGCATTTAGTAATGGTTTCACTATGTAGATCAGATGCTAGTGATTCTTGTGTTGCCAGCCTCTTGAGTACTGGGCTTGTAGATGTGTGCCACCGCGCCCAGTCTCCACCCCATTTCAGGACCAAACCCAGCTGCTGCATTCTGCCTAAGCAGGCACTTTGGTCAGCTGAGCTATCAGGCCAGCCCAGAAATCATAATTTTGATAAGCTACAGCATTTCCACACTATATAATCATTTATATGGTTATAGTATGAATAGAAGTTTTGCATTAGCACATGCTTTAATGAACATACTGACTTTCTTTCGAAGAAAAATTTTAGATGACAAATTATTTTTATATAGATAAAATATTTCCTAGAAGGTAAATTTTTAATAAAAGTATTCTAAAAACTATAAAATTAATCATAGTCTCTGAATAAGGTCCATATTGCTGGGACTGTTGATTCATATTGTGTTTAAGTATTAATCAGAATAAGCACTGGTTTTGTTATAGAACAGTCTAATTTAAAAAGCCACATGTTCTTCAATGACATGTAACATGGAAAGAAAGCCTTCGCTATGAATTCCTTCTTTTTATTTAGATTGTTCCCTCAACCTACCTTTATCCTTTCTATTTAATTTAAATCAGCTCTACTTTCCAGCCTGCATCTGCCAAATAAAACATCTCAATGGGATGTCTAATGTATAAGCAGAAAGGTTTGGGCTGATATTGGAAGACTTTTGTTCTGTGTCATTTCTTTAACTGTGTTACCTAATTTAGGTCCATAAAACCCTTACTGAGACAAGATAGATCAGGTGCATGACAGAAGAAAGAGGAGAACCAGGCCAGCATCATAACCAAATTGGCTCTCAGATCCTCATTAACTTGTCTTCTCTGCCACTGTCGCATCCTCACAGGTCTTTGGCACCTGGTACCATCAGTCATCTGCTGGTTTACTTGAGCATGAACATATTCCTTTCCAAAGTCTTGAAGTTCAATTAGAAGCTACACTCATAAGTGAAATAAACCAGACCCCTATGTGCAAACACCTTGTCTTTCTAATCTAAGAACCTGAAAGACTAAGTACACCCTGAAAGGTACAATAGATACAGTAAAAGGGAAAGAAACTCTTCAAAAGGAATGAACAATTGGGATGAAGGAAAGGAGAAAAAAAGATTAAAAAAGAAAGGGGAAGTTCATGTATGTCTATACGCATAATAGCTAAGAAGATTGTACTACTAATTTCTATCGGCTTTTTTTCCCCTTGCTTTTTGTGCTTTGTTTTGTTTTGCATTTTAGGGAAGTGCCTACAGGGTGTTCAGGGTCTCACTACTAGATAGGACTGCTAGTGATTCTCAAATGCTGAGATTACAGGTGCATGCCACCACACCCAGTCTCAATTGCTGTCTCAGCACGCCTTGGGGCCTGGGCCAGCATGGCAGGCCCAGAGATCCGACCCTCGGCCTCTGCACCTGCTTGAAGTCTCTCTGACCTGCTGAGCTATTTCACTAGCCCTCGATCAGCTTTTTGAAGGTGTCAGTTAATGCTTAGAGTTTTTCTTTTGACTGGTTTTACAGGTTTACATCTGGTAATCTGAGCAACAACATTTAAGATAATCATTGTTGAATACCTCTAACTTTTTGGGGTTTTTTTTGAAATTGTGTATCATTTCAAATGTATTCTTTATTTTTTATTCTCTTTAAAATAAGAATAGAAAAAGAAAATCTTGAAGTTCAAGCATACAATGAATTGACAGTTCTTTCCAGAGGCTTTCCTCTGTAACAGGGTTAATAAATGAACACAATCTCTTAGAGAAAAAAAAAAGCAAGTGAAAAGTGAATTTTCTCTATCTATCTCTATCTATATATCTACCTATTATATATACTTATAAATATATATATATATATATATAATTTATGGCAACATTTTGCATATGGACAATAAATTTATTAATAAGTGACCTAGTACACTATTAAAGTGGCAAACAAATGTGCTCCAGTTTTATTAGGTGTTCTAGATGTTTGGCTTATAAAGCAAATACTATGTTCTATTCTGTTCATCTTTGACTGACTGGTCATGAAACACATTCCTGGATGAAATCAAGCCACCTGCTTTGTGCTTACATATAACTAAAAAATCTTTAGATTTAGCCTTTTATATACAATAAACCCGCTTGCACTCCAGTTGTACTCTATGTCAATAAGCAGCACCCACCCAATCAAAAGTTCTCCGCCTGTGGCTGGTGAACTAGTTTAGAAGATTAAGTGTCTGTTCCGGCAAATGTGGAGACCGGGTTCGATCCCCGGCGCCAAGCACTGCTCCGGCCCTCCCCATGGTGTGCCGAGCTGCCACAGAGACGCGTGGTGGTGGAGCAGGCCTGTAACGCCAGTGCTGGGAGGCGAAGAACCAGGAGGATCACTAGGAGTCCGAGCTGCTCAGTGAAACCTATACGTAAAAACAAAACAAAACCCCCACCAAGTTCATCGTCTGAAACGATGTCTCTTAATCAGAATATTTTACTATTGCTTCATTTAGATTCTAGTTACACAATTTTATCTCACATTATTTATAACTTTCTCACCATATATATATTATAACTCATAATCATTTACATTACAACCATTCCAAAATCATGATATAAGGATTCAGTTATCCTTAGGTCCTGAATGCCTAGACTGACCCCTTAAATAAGTGAATAAGTGTCTAACTCATCAGTTCCTTAAATGCATCAAAAATCTACCAAAGAATATAAGAATGACATCATCATGAGTAACACCAAAACTCAGGAAAAAAAGAAACAATAATGTTAAGGTAGAATTTCTGGAGGAAAACATAAAGATGGTGTTACATCTTCCCACATCTTTAAATGCTTCACTTTAATGCAAGATTTTACAACCAAATAAGCTTTGAATGGAAATCATGCTAAATTCTAGCTCAGAGAATCCATACAATGTATCTCACTCTGACATTTCACAATTATGTTATGTGTTGCAAATCCAGAAGCTTTCATCTATAAAACATATAGAGTTATATACTACTTGTATCTATACATTATTATTTATAATAGTATGTAGCTTGCAAAGAAATTATAAATATAATATTATATATATATATATATATCATGTTTCATGATATTAGTTCTAATAAAAATATACTAGGAACGCTAAAATGAAGGTACTAATAACGTTTTAAGTATTTCTGTTAATGATATTTTACATGGACTCATTAAGATAACTATATCTAATTAATCATGTTAAATTTTAAATTTTTAATTTCTTCTATCTTAGCAGTTGATATGTCTTCTAAATCATTATCAATGACTCAACTGAAATAATTTACTCTGTTCTTTTATAAAAGGCAATGTCTAGGGCACCTTGATTTTAGCACATAGAAGTACACCATTTAGTCCAAAGAATTAATTCCTGTTAGAAACCAAATATAAGTGTGTGTGTTTGGGGGGCAGGGGGGTCACCTCCTGTAACGCCTTAGCACCATAATGGAAGTTAGCATTTCATATTTTAATTTGGCCAGGTAAGTTGTACCCTACAAAGTGTACTTTATAACTACTTAATATTTCCTAGTCATTTGAATGTAAATAGGCTTGTCAAGAGAATTTGGATAACTTTTTTATTTTTATTTTTTAAGCAAGCATGTTTGGCAGGCACGTTTGCCCAAGAACACCCAGCTTTAATTTTAAATTTCAAAAGCCTCACATTTAATCCCTTGAGTTGGCCTGTACCTTGTACCATCTGTTCCCATGGTTTTGTTGTAACAGCGAGCACCTGCAGAGTTTTGCAACATTTCAAGCTGATTGTGGACAAAAATCAAAATAATTATAATTTTCATAAAGTAAAGACTTCCATTCAGACACTAAAATCCCATCTAACATTGGTTTTGGAAAACCAATCTTACTCATAATGTGTTTCATATGGATAAGGGCAATTTATTTCTACTTTGTTTTTGTGGAAGATGTATATACATATATACATCTATATACATATATATAGATGTATATATGTATATACATCTATATATATATATATAT